>JAOWBW010002072.1:0-132336 GCA_026119855.1 Campanula takesimana
AGAGGCCGTTGGTGAACCTTTGAGGACGAATCCGTTAGTGAAATTCTTGATGAGGCCGTTAGTGAACCCTTGAATGAGGCCGTTGGTGAACCTTTGAGAGGCCGTTGGTGAACCTTTGGAGAGGCCGTTGGTGAACCTTTGAGGACGAATCCGTTAGTGAAATTCGTGATGAGGCCGTTAGTGAACCCTGAATGAGGCCGTTGGTGAACCTTTGGAGAGGCCGTTGGTGAACCTTGGAGAGGCCGTTGGTGAACCTTTGAGGACGAATCCGTTAGTGAAATTCGTTGATGAGGCCGTTAGTGAACCCTTGTAGAGGCCGTTAGTGAACATTTGGAGAGGCCGTTAGTGAACCTTTGTAGAGGCCGTTAGTGAACCTTTGTAGAGGAGGCCGTTAGTGAACCTTTGAGAGGCCGTTGGTGAACCTTGGAGAGGCCGTTAGTGAACCTTTGAGGAGGCCGTTAAGTGAACCTTTGAAGAGGCCGTTAGTGAACCTTTGAGGAGGCCGTTAGTGAACCTTTGTAGAGGCCGTTAGTGAACCTTTGAGGAGGCCGTTAGTGAACCTTTGAGGACGAATCCGTTAGTGAAATTCGTTGATGAGGTATTGCTTCGAAGTCTCATGCCACTCGGAGTCACACTTGACTTTTTTGAATCGTGGGGTGCGGGCACAGTTGACCGCGACCAGAAAAAATATTCCTGCTGGGGATGAAATGTTGAGATTGACCCTTGAGGGGGGTATATCACCCGTGACAGAAGTTAGGGAGTTCGAATCCGTGGGGAAACCTTGATGCTGTGCATGGTTTCTTGCATGGGAGACTGCTTCTGAACCTGCCTGATGATGGGAATAGCGCGCGTCCGGGACTCGTTGTGGGATGCGCGCACCTCGGATGAGTATGTCGGGGGGCGCGCGCCTGGCGCATAAGTTCAACATATTTAAACAGGCGGTTCACTGTTTTTTGGCAAGTTTTCAAAAATTTGAAGAACCCTCCAAATTCCAAACCAAATTTTCGTAGAGAAATCACCCCAAAACACTTTCTTGCTGCTCTAGGATCAATTCCGTCACAGAAACGATGTCGGATCGTCAACAATCACCTCCGTTCGAGATGCCACAGGGCGAGGAGCCCGAAATTGGGGTTGAAGCTATGGACCCGAGCTTGCTTACTTTCCGGCCTCATACCCACATTTCTCACTTCGTGACTTCGGGTTTGGTAAGAATGCCTCACCTTTCTTGTCGATTTCGGATTTCATGAAGTTTGTTTCTTTACCCGAAATATTGCTGCAGCAGCTTTATTGATCATTCCTTGCATATTGTTCGTTGCTGCTGATTTGTTGTAAGAAACATGTTGGGGCGCCCATTTTCATTTTCACACACTTGCTTGTACATTGTTCTGCCATTGAAATCTTTGTGTTGAGTTCATCCGTTTTCTAGCAGTCATGCTGATGAAATTTTCGCTGTTCTTTCTTTCTTTTCAGGAGTGGACCCGTCTGACAGAGATTCGTGGTGGGGCTCATGGGCCCATCTCTATATGGAAGAGGTTTCCTGAGAATGTTCGGGCCCGAGTTACAGGGACTCATTTTGGTCTTTTTGTCACCAGCCTCCCAGCTTTGAAGAATGACCCCGATGTGGTCCAGGCATTGAGGGAAAGATGGTGGGACACCACCCATACCTTCCATTTACCCATGGGCGAGGTGACTATGACGCCTACCGATTTCACAGCTTTGACGGGCTTGCCGTTCATAGGATGCCTGTCCCTTTGGTTTGAGAGGGGCGTTCGGACTCCGGACGAGTTACTGGCTTTGGTTGACTGCCGGTTCGAGGTCAAGAATTCTCGAGTGACATGGGGGCGAATCCGGGCCTATTTCGGCATCTTAATGGCTGAGGCTCGAGGTGTTACTGCTGATCGGGTCGATGCGTGGCCCGTTGCTTTATTTGGTACTTGTTATCCCATACTCTGTTTGCCAACGGGGGATCTTCGGCCTCTTTGGCTCTGCTTGACTTGTTAGTGGATTTGGACCAGATCGGCCAGTATAACTGGGGCGCAGCGGGCTTAGCTGCTTGTTATCACGGCATGGATTTGACCAGCCGCTCGACCACTAGCTCGGTTACGGGCTTCAGCTTGCTGTGGGAGGTATACCACTTACTGTCCCTTTTATATTCTCCTTGCCTTGGTCATAACTGCCTTTTTCGTTGACTGTCATTAACTTTGTTTCTGCCTCTTGTCTACAGCTTTGGGCTTTTGCTATCCTGAATCTGAGGGATTTCAAGATTGCCAAGGAAGGCCAGCCCCAGTATCCGGACTACGCACGGTGGGCGTACAAGGAGAGGAATGTGAAGACTGGTACGAACCCCATTAGTCTTACTTTGGCCCGACGCACTTGGACACCTTGAGTCCTGAGTCCGTTGCCTTCTCTTGTTATCCGTGGAGATCAGTTCAGCACTGGTTTGAGCATACTCTTATTCCTACCTGTTCTCGGCTTTTGCTGAGTTCAGGTGAGTGCATGGCTGTGTATTTGGGAGACAGAGTGTTCTGGCAGCATGGTACCCAGGTGACAGACTTTTACACCCCCCCCTCGTCCTGCAGTTCCAGACGTTCCTCCTTTCTGCCCTCGTAATTGGAGGTCACTTTCAGAGGCTGATCGCGCGGCATATATGGTAGGGGTTGATGCCGTCCCTTATATTCACTTGGATCAGGATTATGGCCTCTTCAGGGAGAACAACTTGATGCAAGGCTTCATGTTTGCTGATCCGAGGAGATCACAGGCTGCTCCTACGACCTCCGCTCGGTTTTATACTACCGGTACCGGGTATTGTTTTGATCCTCCTTTGCCTCCTCCCTATTACACTTATTCCAACTTCGGGGTCTTTGAGGAACAGAGGGAGATTGTTCTCGAGGATATGTACCGAAGAGAGAGCCTCCCGCTCAGGCTGCTGTGGTATGTTTTTCTGACCATCTTTGCATTTCCAGTTCCAGTCTTGTTTTTCTGTCCTTTGTATTGATGTAACTTCCTTTTTCTGTTCTTTATTGCAATAGGTACCTGTTGCTGCTTATAAGCACTTGGGTAGACAGAACAAAGGGATGAGGCGGAGGCTCCGTCAGGTAGAGGAGAGGGTGCTAGTGCTGTGCAGGGATATTGCTGCCATGACTAGAGATGCTGCTGGTGCTGTGTCTGGTGCTGCGAGAGGTGCTGCCCGAGGTGCTCGGGGCATGGGACAAGGCTGCAGGGATGCTGCACTGGACATTGATGAGGCTGTCTCTTCGGCGAGGCAGTCGCTGAGCAGGATTCTGAGCCACGGAGGTAGCCATAGTAGGAGTCTGAGCTGAGAAGGTAGCCAGAGCCGGGGTGGCGCTAGTTCGTCAGGGAGAGCTGCCAAGAGGACCCGTCGAGACGTCTGAGTCTGAGGATGATGATGACGATGGTGATGATGAGGATGACGATGATGATGAGGAGACCGAGAGCGGCAGCAGGGGGTGAGCACAGTACTGGTGATGATGTGCCCGAACTGTTGTGGCTGAGAGGATGAGGGATTGAAACACTTTTACTTTTCCTGTAATAACATTTAACATGTATTTACAATCCTAGTTATCTTACTACTCATTTTATGCTTTATTAGCGACTCGATCTTAGATGTCGACTCTTTACAAACAAATGTGTGCCCAAAGAATGCTTGTTGTTGATGCTTGAACTCCTTTTTGCTGCTGGGATTTGATTTTGCTGCAGGTTGGATATGTTGAAGTGCTTGGGTTCTGTTCTGAACTGACAAGGGTTGTTTCTGTCTGAACTGCTATCAAAGGCACGCGCGTTGGGCCTTGCTTGTGGGAGGCGCGCGCGTTGCGCAGCCTTGGTCGGAGGCGCGCGCTTCTGGCCTGCTGAATTACAGCCCCTTTCTTTTTCTGATCGGGATGTTCCAACAGCTATAAATTTTGAACCATTTTCGACCAGAATGGTCACACAACATTCTTCTGCAAATATTTTCTCCTCCTAAACCACAAAATTCTTGTCATAATGGCCCCAATGACTTTCTCTTTTGAAGTCAAGGTTTCCGTCACCGAGGGTGAGAAGTCCGTTCCTATGGTGAACACCGTTCCAACTGTGGTGTCCGCCTCGATGGTGGAGAAGCGTCCGAGCATTTTTGATCGTTTGGGAAGGTCCAATGACGATGTCGTTGACCCCGTGAGACTGGTGGTTCATGTGCGGGACTATAGACCCCGTCATTTTCCCAAAAAGAAGAAAGGTGTGGGAAATTCCTCCTATGTGTGGAAGCATCCCATGGTTGTCCCCGCTAAGGCTCCGCTTGGTAAGGGCAAAGGGAAAGCTGTTGATGAAACTCCGTCCCGTCCTAGCATTTTCTCCCGTCTTGGTGGTCCCAAGAATGTTCCGTCCCCATCCAAGAAGACTAAAGGACATAACAAGAAGCAATGGGTTCCCAAACCCAAGAAAGATTAGATTTTTCTTTGTACCCCAAGAGATTGCAATTAGACCACTTTGTTTTAGGATTTAATGTTTTGATGTCTTTTGTTGCTTAATAAATCCGTTGTAATGGCTTGAATAATTCATTGAATGAATAAAAAATTGCATCTTGTTATTTGAAGTGAATTGGGTATTTTTGATATGTTTTAGACCGCACCCGAAGGTTGCCTACGTTCCTTAGTTGGGAGGCTCAGGTCTCCGTAGTTCAAACAAACAAAGACCATTTTTTTTTTTTTTTTTTGGTGTGCACCCTGTTTTTTGCCTAGACCGCCCTTTCGGGTTTTCAATCTAGCGGGTTTCTTTTTTTGCACGTGCTCTAATTTTTGCCTAGGGCGCCCTTGCGGGTTTTCAACCTAGCGAGCGATTTTTTTTTTTTTTTATGGTCTTTTAAGCATAGAACCTCTTGAGCTTGTCGAGGTTGACCTCCTTTGGCAGCTGGTCACCATCTAAATCCACGAGCCGGACTGCACCGCCGCTTAGTATCTTTTTGACCACGTAGGACCGATCCATCGGGGTCCCCATTTCCCCAGGGGATTCATGGCATTAGGAGGATGTTGTCTTAAGACCAGATCTCCCACATTGATGTTTCGAGGCTTCACCTTTTGTTGAAAGCTCTTGCCATCCTTTGCTGATACGCCCTTGTGCGTTCGAGTGCTCTTAGCCTTTTCTCGTCGAGTAAGGCTAGCTGTTCATATCGACTTTGCGTCCAGTCGACCTCGTTGACTTGATTCTCGAGGAGGACCCGTAGAGATGGGACTTCAAGTTCGATTGGGAGTACGGCTTCAGAACCATAGACTAATGCATAAGGAGTTTCTCCTGTTGCTGACCGTATTGATGTGAGGTAGCCCCACAATGTTAATGGTAGCTTCTCGGGCCAATCCCTTCTCGTTGAGGCCATTTTCTTGACGATGGTCTTATTTGCTGCTTCGACCGCGCCATTTGCTTGGGGACGGTAAGGAGATGACTTGTGTTTGGTGATATTGTATTCTACCAAAAGTGCATCCATTTCCTTCTCAAAGTGAGAGCCGTTGTCGGAAATGATTTCATGAGGCACGCCGTATCGGCACATGATATTAATCTTTACAAATTTGGCCACTTTCTTGGCGTTGAGGGTCGATAGGCTTGTGCTTCGACCCACTTTGTGAAGTAATCGACGGCCACTAGGACGAATGACTGCCCATTGCTCCTGGCAGGATGGACTTTACCGATGATGTCTATCCCCCAACAAGAGAAAGGCCAAGGTGTGACCATGTTGTAAAGTTACGAGGGTGGAGCATGTTTCAGATTAGCATGGAATTGGCACTTGGCACACCTTTTGACTTTCTCGATACAGTCTCATTCCATAGTGCTCCAATAGTAACCAATGCGGAGTATCTTCTTGACTAGCATGAAACTATTCATGTGGGGTCCACACTCTCCTTCGTGCACTTCACACATTATCTCTTGAGCTTCGGCCTCATTGGCGCATAAGAGATTGATCCCGTCGTAGTGCCTTTTGTAGACTCGGTCTCCAATTAGTACGTACCGAGAGGCTAGCCTTTGCAGAGCCGCTTGAGACTTCTTATTGCTATTCTCGGGATAAGTGCCATCTTTGAGGAAATTCATGATATCGGAATACCACGGAGAGTTTGTTTGAACCTCGTTGATCTCGATACTCATGCAGTACGCCAGACTGTTCCTTCGGGCAATTTTGAAAGGCTTCACAATTTTCCCTTTGGGCATTTCGACTAATGAAGCTATGGTGGCCAGTGCATCGGCGAAGCAATTTTTAACCCTTGCAGGTAGTTGAAAGTGATGTCTTGGAATTGTTCAACCAATTCTTCAAGGTGCTGACCATACTGTTGGAGGGTCGGGTCTTGGATTCGCCATTTACCCGATTGCTGATTGATAAGGAGCAAACAGCGTCGAATACTTCTAGTTCCGTGACGTTTCTTTCGAGAGCTGCTTCGAGCCCTGCTATGCATGCTTCGTACTCGGCAATGTTGTTGGTGGCCTCAAATTCCAGACGGATGGCAATGGGAGTGTAGATGTCCTCTGGATCGACAAGCAACATTCCTATACCAAAACCGTGTTTATTGGCGGCGCCATCGAAAAAAAGTTGCCACTTATTTTCCTCGGTTGCAGTACAAATTAAATGCTCATCGGGGATCTGTACATCTTCCCCCTTCGCTTCGTCACACGGGAATTTGGCAAGCTGGTCACTAAACACTTTCCCCCTGACGGATTTTAGTGTGACGTAAGTGATATCATAGCCGGCGAGCATGAAGTACCATTTGGCTATTCTTGTTGACATGAAAGGATTCTCGAAGATGTAGCGGAGCGGGTCCACCTTTCTACTAGCTTGATCGGAAAAGCTTCCATATAGTGTTTGAGCTTTTGAGTAACCCAAACCAATGCTGCACATGACTTCTCTAAGACAGAGTAGTTCTTTTCGCCTCCTTGGAATCGGCGACTGACAAAATAAATGGCATTCTCCTTTGTGGACTCTCGTTGCTCTTGTGCTAACATAGCCCCTAGGGCTTCATTATTGATAGTGAGATAGAGCAAAAGAGGCTTCTCCTTGTGCGGCGGAACTAGAACAGGAGGGCACGTCAAGTAATGCTTCACTTGGTCGAAGGCTTCTTGGCACGCGTCGGTCCATTCTAAAGCCACATTCTTCTTGAGTAGCTTGAAGATTGGCTCGCACATGGAAGTGAGTTGGTGCACAAACCGACTGATGTATTGCAGTCTGCCCATGAAACCTTTGATCTCTTTCTACGTCTTTGGAGGAGGCATGTCAATGATTGCCTTGATTTTGGAGGGGTCTACTTCAATTTCCCTTTCAGTGACCATATAACCAAGGACTTTGCCTCGGATAACCCCGAACGTGCACTTTGCAGGGTTGAGCCTCATCTTGTGTTGACGAAGCCTTTCGAAGAACTTGCGGAGATCGATTAAATGTTGACCATCGGTCCTTTTGGAATGAATGATCATGTCGTCCACATAGACCTCGATTTCTTTGTGAATCATATCGTGGAAGAAGTCTGTCACGGCTCTTTGGTAGGAAGCCCCGGCGTTTCTTAACCCAAATGGCATGACTGTGTAGCAAAAGGTACCCCACGGTGTTGTGAAGGCTGTCTTATGTTGATCTTCCTCGGCCATGAGAATCTGATTGTACCCAGCATTGGAGTCGACCAGCATGTCGATATTAGGGAGTGGAAAATCATCTTTTGGGGAAGCTTTGTTCAAATCCCGAAAGTCCACACAAACTCGAACCTTGCCGTTTGCCTTTCTGACTGTCACGATGTTGGCTAACCATGTCGGATACTCGATAACCTTGATGAAACCCACACTGAGGAGCTTCTCAATGTGTTCTTTGACTTGCAGAGACCATTCTGGCTTGATCTTTCTGAGCTTCTGTTTTACTGGCTTGGCATCTTCTCTGATCGGAATTCTGTGCTCCGCTACCTTTCTGTCCAAACCTGGCATGTCTTTGTATGACCATGCGAACACATCCACGAACTCTCGTAGTAGTGCAGTCAATCGGTCTTTGTCGTCCCCCTTGAAGAAGCTTCCGATCTTAGTTTCTCTTGGCTCTTCTTCGTACCCAGATTAACAACATGCAATTCTTCGTCAGCCTCTGGACCATTTTCACCACGACTACGGACTTGTTGAGCAAGTTCATTTAAGTATGTTGTGTTTTCGTGGTCTATTTCATCATAATTTGAATCGTTATTAACTTGTTCGTTAAGTTCATTATTAGTTAATTCATCATTTATGATGTTTGCAATCTCAGGGTACTCAGAAATATCAAATTTTTCATTAGCAAAGAAAGGAAACACATGGTCGGCTATGGCCTCCAAATCCTCTTGGGTGAGGGTATTAGAGACACTCTCGGACTCGAAAGTAAGTGTGAGCCGCTCTTCCTTTGTTGCTGTGCGGGGTATGCAACCCATTTTTTGAACTAAGAATTCCTCGGATACCACGGGCCCTTTCGTAGAATACCAATTGTTGATCGGCTCGGAGCTTGGCGGGATCTCACTGATAGTCTCGTTCATGATGACGGTGTCATGGATGGCGTTGACTTGGCATTCATTCATTATGGCAAGCTCTTCGAACATGGAGGCTAAATCTATCAGTTCTTCCCCCGCGATGATTTCTGTCTCGGACTCTATAGTTACCTTCCTTCCCCACCATTCACGGGGCAACATGGGAGTTGGTTCCCTTTCGGATTTCTGGATCTCATAATTGGAGAAGATTTCGAGACCGGGCTTTTT
Source organism: Campanula takesimana (assembly GCA_026119855.1). NCBI lineage: Eukaryota > Viridiplantae > Streptophyta > Magnoliopsida > Asterales > Campanulaceae > Campanula > Campanula takesimana. The sequence goes on from JAOWBW010002072.1 coordinate 8,724, forward strand.
GACACCCTTATCGTTAACCCATGGCTCGGGAAAGATCATGTATGGAACATCTTCCCCTAGGCAGACAAAATAGCCATTCAACGTCTTGCGGTAAGGCCTTAGATTAGGGACCTCATAACGACGGCCTTCTTTACGAGTCCGGGCCTTTTCATTCTTGATTGCTTGCTCTTGTTTCAAGTCTTCTCTGGAAGGCTCGTACCCCAAACCGAATGTGTTCTTGACAAATGGGACTTGCACAGGATGTAGGATTCTTTGTTGATATTTCCCTAGGCCTAAACCAGGGAAGTAGTCCATATTCCTCATCATGCGGAGGACTTTGTGATTGTTGGGGGTCCATGATCCGTTTCCCCCTTCTTTGTCAATGGCGTTGATTGAGACGCCGGAGAGAGTGGAGTCTGGTAAACCATGCTGAACTTGGTGGACGGGCTCACCTTTTCTGTGGATAGTGACTTTTTCAGCCATGACGGTCACTATTTCATCACCATTTCGGATCTTGACACATTGATGGAGAGTTGACGGGACGACATTAGAATTTTGAATCCATGGTCGACCCAAAAGTAAGTTGAATGAGGCCGGGATGTCTAGCACTTGGAATGGAACGGACATGACCATGCTCCCAAACTCAATGTCTATTTCGATCATTCCCATGACTGTACGGGCGGTGCTGTCATAACCTCGGATTACTTGAGTAGAAGGCTTCAAATCGGAATCCTTAAGCCCCAGTATGCCCATGATTCGGCTAGGCATAAGGTTGAGTACGGAACCACCATCCACTAAGACTCTTGAGATGGGCCTCCCCCTTGCTCGTACCTTGAGGTAAATAGCCTCGTTGTGGTCGGAACCAAATGGTGGAAGGTCCATATCGGCAAAGGTGATGACGTTGCCAAAATGAATGTGACCGATCATTACCGTGAGGTCCTCGGGAGTAGTATCGGGAGAAACTGATGTATCATCGAGATTGCGGATGACAAGATCTCGGTGTTTCTTTGAGGATGCAATGAGGTCCCAAATAGAGATGTTGGCTTGAGTTTTCTTGAGTTGGACAAGTAGAGGATCTTCGGGAGTGTCGCGAGCTTGTGGCCTTTGAGAAGAGGAGCTTGGTGCGGAAGTGGAAGGGATGCTTGGTATGACTCGACCGGATCGAGTTAGCATGTTGACGTTCCCATCTTGCTTCTTTTTCCTATTCTCTAGTACTTCCCTCATTACCTCATCGTAAGTTACAACATAACAAGAATTGTCAAGTTTATTCATAACATTGGGGCCCCCATTACAATGGGGATTGAATGGGTGGTCCCCTTGAGTTCTCCTATCTCTATTACATTGACATGTTCGTCATTAGTCACTACAAATTCTTTCTTGTCTATGAGATCTTGAATGACATTACGAAGAACGAAGCATTTCTTGGTGGTGTGGCCACTATATTGGTGGTAGCCACAATATTTGTGGTGAGCATGGTTGGGGTTGACTGTCTTGGGTTGGTACCCTTGTACGGGTGTGACTTGACCCTTTGCTTTGAGGACTTCGAAAACTTCGGTTTGAGTCATGCCTTGGAGAGGCGTGTAGACATGGTCATTTCGAGACTTCTTCCCTTGGGGTGGAGGAACCTTTTTGTAATTCCCCTTGTCGATAGTGACGGCGTTGACCGAGGCCTCTTTTGTGGAGTTGGAAGCGGTCTTGTAGCGGGAGATAGAGCACTTTTCTTGACTTCCTTGAGCAACTCGTCCATTCGGACCCCCGCCTCATACATTTGGGAGAAATCCGCATAGCAAGCCCCACTTAGGTGGGTGCGGAGATCAATTTTGAGACATTTGAGAAAGATGTCCATTTGCTCCTTGGTATTTGGCCTTTCCACAATCTCGGAGAGTTTATCATTCCATCTCCTTGTGAAGTCGATGAAGGACTCATGGTCTCGTTGAGTAGTGTTCTCTAGATCTTTTCTTGTGGGCCGGTGAGTGGTGTTGCCTTGGTATTGGTTCTTGAAGGCAAGCATGGCGGAGTCCCAATCAATATGGACAGTGAGCGGGAGAGTAGCATACCAATCTTTTGCCGCCCCCTCGAGAGTGAGAGGAAAGCATTGAGCCATCACCTTTGGGGAGACCTTCTTCGGAACCATTGCCCAAATATAAGTCTCAATGTGAGCCATAGGACAAGAGTTGCCCTTGAATTTGCTTATGTCGGGCATCTTGAACTTATCAGGAAGAGCTGCCATAGTACTCATGAGGATGGATGATTGATAAAGGCTTGTGTCGGAGCCTTTCCCCATGTTGAGTCCATTGAATTTTTGGTCGATGTAGGCCATGATAGAATCCACCATTTTGGGCTCATTGTTCTCGGAACTTGGCCCTCCCACTTTCTTGGTGCGGGTGTTGACATAAGGGCTTTTGAACAAACCTTCCGTCCATTTGGATTCATCATCGTCATTTTTACTCTTCCCCTTGGCAAGATTAGTGAGCTTTTCTTTCATTAGCTCCATCTCGGCCTCGTGGGCCTCCCTTTGACTATCGAGGTGGGATTGCCAAATGTCGTCTTTGCTTTGCGCCTCCTTATTAAGGGTGGAGACTTGCTCTTGGAGGAGTTGGACCATAGTTGCGAGTTGCTCGAGAGTCATGGTATTGTTGGTGTTGGTGCCGCCGGCCATTGTTGACGTAGGAGCTGTTGGAGTGATCTCTTCACGGACTAACCGATTTTCCGAATCCCGGTAGACTCTGTAAGTACCAATTGAACCTATATTGCAGAAGAGGCCCTTGTCAGTCTTGAGTAACACTTGCGGTCCACGAAGAGGCTTAGAACACACATTTGGGCACACGACTCGAACCACATAAGAAAAGACTTTTTTTTTTTTTTTTTATAAGTCGGAGGGAATGGATCCCTTTGGGGTTTCTAAGAAAATAATGGAATCGTCACACTAGTATATAGACCATCTCGTGGTCCCATATACTCATCGGATTCCATCGCGTTTGTGAATCCTACATGTATCGGGATTAAACTAAATTAATGTAGTAAAGCATACATGCGGGGACGGATTTTTATTCTCGTCCAAAATAACCACATTTGGGGACGGATTTTTATTGCGTCCGTTTCAACAAGTTGGCATGTATGATTTGAAGACATTAGTTTAGGGAAATCTCGGTACATGGAAACCGACTTGAGTCACGGAGTGTTACACCCTAACTAGAATTGTGTGGCTTGTGCTCGGCTTGAATATGAGGCTCAAAGGTCACCCCCGGCATGTAGTCTTGAACTACGCCACGGGCAGAGGTTGACCGCTTCGAAAGAGTCAAGGTCGGGTGGAGCTTGAAACTTTCTAGGACGGGCCTCGACGAGTTTGGGGTTAAACTTGTGCGACTCGATAGTGAGGTCTAACAGGTGACAAAATATGTGCATGTAGTGTGAGGTCTAACAGGTGACAAAATATTTTTTATATATTTTTTTTAAAAGAAATAAAAAAAAGAAAACAAATAAGCACATAATTACAACTTTCGAATCACCCGTGTGACCGATAAAATAAAACACAAAATTAAAACAGTCCGAAGTTCAGAATAACCACTGATGCAGGCAACTGTGCCCACACCCCCATCATACTGCTCTGTTCTGAGACCTGTTTCTGTTCTGGGAACCAACCCAGAAGCGTGCGCCTCTGAGTGTTGATACGAGACGCGCGCGCCTGGCGCGATGATACTAGGAGGCGCGCGCTTCTGGTCACACCTGTCAGATTGTCAGATTTTGGACTCAGGGGATTGCCCTGGTCCTATGTGTATATTGTAACCCCTGCAGAAATGATTAGTGGAGAATAGTAGAAGAAGAAAATGAAGAACATGAAGAAGCGGGCGATTCTGGTCCTTGAAGCGGGATGCGCGCGCCTTAGGCTGAAGAGGCCAGAAGCGCGCGCCTCCCCCATCAGGAATCAGAATGCCCAGAAAAGTTGTAGATTTTGATCAGAATGCAAGTTTAACCCTCAAAGCTCCCCAGCGGAGTCGCCACTGTAGATTCCTTGTTTTGAGGTTCGGGGGTTAGATTACGAGATGGGAAGAACCGAAACACCCATCTCGCCCAACTAAAGTTGGTCTTGCTTGATCAAAATCTACATGAATGATAAACGTTCTTCTTCTTCTTCTTTAAATCATAAAAAGGGGTTTAAAATAGAGTTTTGAATGTAGGAGATAACTCTTTAACCGACCTCAATGAGATGAGGTGATCATTAGAGTCATGTCCCAAAATGATTTGGGTGATTGCACTTTGATAATACAATAAGAAAGAGAAAAGAGATGAAGTTGAGAAGGGGAAAGAAATAGCTTTACCTAGACTTCAAGAGACTTCAAACACTTCTTGTTGATTTACTTGGAGAAATCCTTTGGAAAATGCTTTGAAAGTAGGAAATTTGGTTTATTGTAATATGAGATTGAGAGCCAAAAGTCCAAGGTCAAGGTCAAGGTCAAGGTTTTTCAGGTCCTTTTTGGTCAAAGTTTTTGTGTCCTTGAAAATGGAGGTAACGGGAGGTTTTTATAGGTGAAAGAGAGATGTTTTTGGTGCCAAAACTCAGTCACCAAGAAATCTTTCCCGGGCAAAATCCTGTAAATTGAGCAAGGGAGAGAATCCTAGCCAGAAATTTGTAACTGACGCCCAGAGGCGCGCGCTTCCTGCTTTGGGGGCGGGAGGCGGCGCGTCTGGCTCCTCCTGTCGGAGGCGCGCGACTCAGAGAAGGCGATTTTGACAGAATGGACTAGAAAGTCAGCCCTGTTATTCAGTTTAGTCCCTGGACTTAACGAAGTCAGTCAGGAACTTAACGGAAGTGACAGAAACTAACAAGAAACACTTAAAATGGGGAGAAACACAAGATCAAATGTCCAATCGGGGTGAGCGGTCCAAGGCGGGGTGTCTACACATAGGTGGCGACTCTACAATCTAAAACAAGTTAGATATCCTAGGATAATTCACCGCTCTAGCCAAGTAGTGGTTTTCCCGGGGTATCTACAGTGGCGACTCTGCTGGAGACAATTTAGAGGGTTAAACTTGCGTTTTCATCTTTTGGTGTTCTTTTATTCTGTTTTTTGGGTATTCTAGTAAAAAGGGTTGGAAGCGCGCGCCTCTGGCCTTCTTTGCCTAAAGCACGCGCGTCCGACCCCAATTACCAGAATCGCCCGCCTCTCATCTTGTCCTTCCATTCCATGTTTCTGTGCTAATAAGTTTCTGCAGAGGAAAGAATTTTTATTTAGGGTCAAGGCAATCCCTTGAACCCACTGATTTGCAGGTACTGCCCAGAATCGGGCGCCTCGGCCTCTCTCACTCGGAGGCGCGCGCCTCCCACTCTCACTGCCCAACGCGCGCGCTTCTTGGAAATTTTCCAGAAACAGAACAGTGAACAGAATGGACATTTTTGATAGTGTGTGGGCACTGGGCCTGCACATAGCTTCTTTTATTCTCTGTTTATTTTATCGGTCACACGGGTGATTCGAAAGTTGTAAATACGTGCTTATTTGTTTTTTCTTTCTTTAAAAAAAAAATTGTCACTTGGCTTGACCTCATACTACATGCACATATTCCTATGAATTTCTCACAATTGAGTCGCACAAGTTCATAACCCCAAACCCGTCGAGGCCCATCCTAGAGAGTTTCAAGCTCCACCCGACCTTGACTCTCTCGAAGCGGTAAACCTCAGCCCGTGGCGTAGTTCATGACTACATGCCGGGGGTGACCTTAAGCCTCTCATTAGTCGAGCACAAGCCAATACAATTCTAGTTAGGGTCTAACACTCCGTGACTAAGTCGGTTTTTCATGTGTCAAGATTTCCCTAAACTAATGTCATCAAATCATACATGGCGTTTCCAAAAGAAACAAGTGGTTATTTTGGACGAAATAAAACTCCATCCCCGCATGTATGCTTTATGACATTAATTTAGTTTAATCCCGTCACATGTAGGTATCACAAGCGTGGTGGAATCCGATGAGTATATGAGACCGCGAGAAGGTCTATATACTAGTGTGACGATTCCACTACTTTTTCTAGAAACCCCAAAAAGGACTACGTCCTTCTGACTTTTGTAAATTAAAAAAAAAAGAGTCTTTTTCTTTGTGTGGTTGAGTCCTTTCCTTGTTTGTGGGTGAAATTATTTTACTCAAAAGGTGTTTGTGGGCCAATCTAAGATCAATCGTGCTCTTTCAATAGGTCCAATGGCTTCGAACGGCAACAACAACAATGGTGGGAATGTTTTCGTGTCCAACGAAGGGTTACTCAACATAATGAAATCAATGGTGGAACAAATGGATAGAATTGTCGCGGATGCCCGCCGTAAAGACAATTTGTGGCAAGCCCATTTCGATATCGACAAGAGGATTCACAAAGAAGAGGTTTCCGAACTCAAGGCCCATCTTGATTACGAAAGAAGAATTCACGAGGAAGAAGTGCCCAAAATCAAGGCCCGTTTGCAAGAATTCACCGACAACAAGACAAAGGTCAACAGTAAAACATGCTCAAGTTGTTCGTCCCTCAAAAGTCAAAAAGGTGCCACCAACAACCGAATTTTCACTCCTCTCCAAGGAGTAACCCGAGCCGAAGCATTTGAAGCCTTGGTAGCAAAGGGAAAGGTTAAGCCTTTGGAAGGGTACAAGCCAAAGACGATACGTAAAAATCATGCACATGATGAATGGTGCAACTACCACCAACATAGTGGCCATCTTACCGAGGAATGCTTTGTCCTCCGTAACATCATCTAAGATTTGATCGACAATGGCGAATTTACTGTGGGTGAAGAGGAACCGTTAGAGAGTGACAACATGCAAGAACTCATCAAAGAAGAGGCTTGATTTTGAAATGGGGCTTGTAACGACCCCAAACCCCGGCACTATTTTTAGTCATAAGTTGAGCACATGTGTGTGACGACCCGTCCCAATTTCATATAGATTTTACACAGAATATTATTTTATAATTTAATTTGTGTTAGTTTGATTATTTTAAAAGACTTATTGATCTATTAAAATATTAAATAAAAGTATTTGGGTTGTAAAATGTTTAATTAGCATGGGTAGAAGTTGAAATAGTTGAGTTAATATTTATGAATAATGATAAGGGGGTTAGGTGTTAAAGTTGAAACCTTGGGGGTTTAAATGCAATTGATTAACTTGGAGAGACCTAAGTGTAACTTGTCAATTTTTAATCCCACTTTCTTATCCTCTCTCTCCGCAGACACACTCACACTCCGCAGACACACTCACATACCAAACTTTCCCCAAATTTCTCTCCCTCTGCGAATACTCTACTCCTTCTGTTCTATGAGGAGTTCATCCACTCTTCCTTCAATTACTCCTTAAATATTTCTCTGTTTCAAGATCCGACTTCACCAAAATGTTCGCAGCTCAACTAGTAAGCGGTAAAACGGACATAACTTTGTGTAAAAAATTCCGAATGATGATCCGAAAAGTGCGTTATGAACTAGACACTTAAGGCTTTCTATAGCTCCCTTGTTTGTATTATTTGGCTTAGTAAATAATTTCAGGTAAGCAGTCAAACCTAAGTAAAATTTCAGCCAATCACAATAACTATACAGTTTGATCGGGTTGACTAACTCATGGATTGTGGACCTCATTTTGTAATTTTGATTCTTTGAACTTGGCTAGTGGCTGGGAGTATTGTACTAATGGTGTATATTAATACTATACAATAACACTTTCTTAATTCCTTGTGTAAAGGCTAAGAGAGTGACACATTGCCACTTTGGTTGACTAGATACTTGGAATGGCTATGCCATTAGTATAAAGCCTGAACCGACCTATACCTTTTATTTTATTTTTCATTCAGCTTTCAAAATAAAAGGATAGTTATCCTACTTTATAAAAACGAACAGTAACAAAAGCTTTTGAGAGAAGGAAAATACGAAAGGTTTTGTTCTTCAAGAAAAATTCGCCATAAAATCATTTCGCCGTAATTTCAACTATTCAACACCGCAAGATCGTTCAGCTTGGCTAGGTGATCAATACTGACCGAACAAATATCATTTTAAGTGGTGTAATTTTCGTAAGTGGGTAAGTTACTACTCCCCTTTAAATTATAATATTGCTCATGCATATTATATGTGATATATTTGTGATAATTGTTGTTTTGTGGGAGTATTGGAATTAATTGTATTTAGGCTATTTTGTGGGTATTCGGACTGTTGGAATCATTTTATGGGTTTATATAAATAAGATAGGAAGTATTTGGGCTAATTACTATATTGGTTAACCTTGGGTGTTATTATAATTAGAACCAATTTTGTGGGTTATATACTTAAGGTTGGAAGTTGCAATAGTACTTTTGAGACGGTGAACAGAAGGAGTATAAAAGAATCGGATTTTTGGCTGAAAAGTGTGTTGGGCGACCGCCCAAATAGGGCCGGCGACCGCACACTCTATCTGGAAGGTTTAGAGCCTGGGTGAGCTGAGGTGAGCGACCGCACACTTTGGTGTGGGCGACCGCACAGTTGACTGGAAAAGTTGAATTGTTCCAATTGAATTGATTTAAGGTTCAGTCTTTGTCTAGGCTTTGAGTCCTATTCTAGGGTACCTAGATAGGCGTTGTGGAACACAAGGGTGTTAGGATTGGGTTCGGTTATGAATGGATACAAGGTGTAAAATGGTGGTTAAGTTACCCTACGGATTTGTGTAGCATCTTGATGGTGTATTTATTCGTATTCCCTACTTGGGAATCATAAGCATAAAGAAATGATTGGGTTCATAGTTATCGTACTCTTTATGAGTAACTCGTGGTTATTATCTTTCTGATGTGTTTGGCATGATTCCCTACTTTGGAATCATAATGTGTTAAAGGTTCACTGTTGTTGGGCTCTTTATGAGCAACTCCTGTTTATCGTTGTTGGGCTCTTTATGAGTAGTTTATCATCTTTATGATGTACTTGGTATGGTTCCCTATTCTGGAATCATATACTGATTGTGCTTTCGTTTAAAGTCCAGCTGGTCATACTTGGTTGAGTCAGGCAGTGGTAGGAGATTATAATGGCACCCGAGTCAAGTTCATTATAATGTTCCCACTGGTACCTTTTCTTTTTCCCCAGTCCAGATTGGCCTTGGATGGGATGAGCTAGCTCCCTTGTGTGAGCATTGGGTTATGACTTTGTGTCATATTCCCCCCGTTGTTACTTTGGTTCTTATGGTTATGGTTTGGTTTTCGGAACCTCTACTTCAGCTCTTCGATGCTGCTTTGTTGATGCTGCTCTTCGATGCGGCCCGGTTGATAAGGTTCAGATTGTTATATCCTTTTTGGGGAAACCTTGGCTAAGTATCCTTTGTAACGTGTTTATTTCAGTCTTGTTTGCTGCGTGATGAGTTGGTCGTTATTTCCAACTGGTATGGGACGGTTGGCGATAGGGATCCTTCTCATTTGTTGTTATATGCTCCAGTTATTCAGTTAATATATATGATAACATGCCATGTAGCTGCATTAGTAACTTACTGAGATTTATCTCACCCCGTTCCTTTCAATGTTGTTTTCCTTAGTTTACAGGAAAGCTAAAGGTAATAAGTTGTGAGAGCAGATGTCGTTGTGGGACTGTTCGGGGCAGGTTATACACTTTTGGGGTAGTTGCTCTACGGAGCCTTTGTGTTTGTGAAGCCATGGTTGTATAGTATGTAAGTATAGTGGTCATTTAGGTATATATATGATTAGTTTTTCTTGCTTCCGCACTTGTAAATAGTCTCCGAGTTATAATCTCGTTGAGGTATAGTCTTGATAGTTGAGATAGTTTTGTCATCGACGTGTATATGGTATTATGTTGGGTTTATAGCAGAGTTCACGCGCCTGGTTTGGTATTTAGAATTTTAGAGATGTAAATTGTATTATTTTATTATTTATGGAATTATGAAATTTTCGGGGCGTGACAGTTGGTATCAGAGCAATGGTTTTAGATCTTGAAAGGGAATAGGAACTCTGATATTGAATAGGTTTTGATACTTGAGTGTTACGATGTGGAGCGGTTTAGAACACTAAGTTTTTTTGAAGTCAATTAGCTTCATTGGTCATGGAAAGTTTGAGCAGTAGAAGCATAATGAATTAGTGGATGTGGTTAAAATAGAAGTTGGTTGAGTTATGAGTGTGATATTGACGTCGAGTGTTCCTTCTCTTATGGTATACCAGGCATGGGACTGGTATTAATTGTGTTGGTTCCATTGGGGTTAGTTGGTTTGAGAATCGAGAGTGCGAGTCTTTGAAGACTTAGGCGTATCTATTTTGTAAGTGAATAATGTTTCGTGCTACATACGCATGTTTGTCCTCATCCTGTGGGTTATGTTGAGGTGTATTTTCGAATACGAAACTACGTGATTGCTGCTGGTATATATACGGTGATTTAGTTATGTCACCTATTCGGGATATTGATGTGATAAGTGGGGTGACCTAGCTTTCTATGTGTCACGAATCTCTTGTTTGCCATCGATTGGTGGTGAATATTTTTATACTGGTATGTGTGACTTTTCTTAGAAGCATAATGGGTTATAAGTGGATGCATCTCTTGTGATAAGTTACATTAATCTTCTTAGAAGAAAAGTGTTTCAGGGATTAAGGGAAAGCTTGAAGATGAGTATTTTCGGATATTTCATTTTGGTCACTGGGTTTGTAAATGCTTCAGAGGAAGCTTGATTGAATTGTGATTAGTCATAACTTATTCATTTTAAACCGGATTCAAGTGGTTTTTGAGCCTAAATCGATTAACTTTTTGAGAGCTTTCCGTTTGATTAATTTTATAATTTTAGATATGAGTTGAATTGCCCCAGAATCTCGGTTTTTGTGCTATTGAATTGTTTACAGTTTTGGGGAAATTAGTAAATTAAAATGATCGTAAGTTATTCATTTTAAATTGGAATTTGATGATTCAAGTGTCTAATTTGACTATATTTTCAAGACCTTTCCAATGATATTATTTTCATAAGATGATTTTCTGTATCTTGTTCCCAGAATTCGAGTTTTGGTTCTGTAGAACCATAGAGATATATTGAATAGTGTGAATTTTAGATATATCGTAAGAAATACATCCGAGCTCGTAATAGAGTGATTCTTTAGACTAAATTGTATGTTCTTATGCGAACTTCTTAAATATCATATTTTGGCAGCAGTCCATTATATATAACTCAAGTGTGGATTGAGCTTTAATAAATTTTTATCTAATTCATCGAACTCCGAATTGGGTGATTTTGGGTCTAATTTGGATATTTTCAGAGAACTCAACTAGGTCATTATGACGAATTAGTACTTGTTATCTTATATTGGTGAATTGGTAAATTCCTGAAGTTTATTAGTGGTTTAGTCGGTGTTTGATTGATAAGTGGCTATTATTGGCTGAAGGTCAAATATGAGGATATATCGAAGATAATTGCTCATATTAGGTATGCTCATCATGAATTCGTGGTTATGTCGTTTAGATGGACAAATAGTCTAGTGGTATTGATGGATTTGAGGAATGATATTTCCAAATTATGTAATTTGATTTTAGTGGTAAATTGATAAATGATATGACCAGTGTTGATGTTTTTTGGGGACATGTCAAGTTTCATCATTATAGTAAAAATGATAAATTTATTATCTATAGTAGTATTTCCAAATAGAGATTGAGGAGTATATTGATTCAAGATGATAAGGTACTTGTATATGTTTTGAGGATTAACTCCCTATGGATAGAATCATCTATGACTCATGATTGATTGTAACTTTATTGATATTGCCTTAGCAGATTATATTTTTTTTTATGAGACTAAGTCTGAAATTTTATGTTAATAGGCTATCAATATTTGGTGGATATATTTTCTTAGAAAAAATTAAATATGAGATAGTGCAAGTGGGTGGAGAAATTCAAAGATCATGATTGTATTATGTTTTATCATATAAGAAAAATGAGTGTAGTAGTGGAATCACCGAACATGTACACGGGTATATTATGTCGGATACCGCTGAATGTGAGATGTTGGAAGATTTGACTTAGTGGAATGGAACACGTGTAGTGGAAATTTGATTATAGGTACTTAAAGAGATTCACAAGACCAAGTAAGTTACCCATTCAAGTGAAAAAAAAATATAATAGGATGAATTCAAAGAATCATATTTGATCGAATAGTGATAATGGTAAATTTTCGTGTATATAATTGAATTCTTGGGTGACAATAATCGTTAGTCCTATTCCTTCCCTTATTTGTTTAGGCAGTAGTATGATTACATGAGATGCTTGTGGAGATAATATATGTCAGGGAGCATTATTGTACATCTTGATATTAATAGACTTTTTAGAGTGCTATGGATATTTATTTGGGTCTTGTTATAATATTAGGAAACTCTTGGGACCGATACATATTTATAAGGATATACTACGTGTATGTGGAGTTAATTCCAAATACTATTGGGATGATGTTTATATCGTCAATACGTAGGGATAAAACTGGAAAAGTAAAACTTATGGGTGTTGATGACTTAAGGGTTGATTGAGAGCGTAAAGCTAATCAGAGATAGATCATTTATGATTCAGGACTGGTAAACAAGTGATACTGATAACCGAAAACGAAATCTTAAGATCAAGTGAGGGGTTTCGTTTTCTTGATGGAATTATGTGTAAAGATAGTTGATGCAAAGGAACAAGTTTTGAGTAAAACTATCTCTTGTGAAAGTACTAGGGAAAATCGTGAAATTGAAGTGATTATAGGAGAAACAGATAAGAAGTGGAAAATAGACATCCATAGTGGTTGATGGATTTCATGAATACTCTTGGGTATGTTTTCTCTAGTTAAGAATGAGAGTTTCTGAGTTTGTAAAAGTGAGAAATTTGTAGGAAGAAATTGGTATTCTTATCTACTGTTCTGCTTGTGTAGAATGTTTAATACGTGTATACGTGGGATATGTATGTGTTTCATAAGTGTTAGTCTATTTAAAGACAAATTAATGGAAATTGAGATTGGGAATTTCGGGAAGAAATGGAACGAAAGTATCCGTGGATGGTTGATCTTCTTGGTAAGTAACTTTAAAATTCGGGACGAATTTTGTTTTTAGGGGGAGTGAATGTAACGACCCCAAACCCCGGCACTATTTTTAGTCATAAGTTGAGCACATGTGTGTGACGACCCGTCCCAATTTCATATAGATTTTACACTGAATATTATTTTATAATTTAATTTGTGTTAGTTTGATTATTTTAAAAGACTTATTGATCTATTAAAATATTAAATAAAAGTATTTGGGTTGTAAAATGTTTAATTAGCATGGGTAGAAGTTGAAATAGTTGAGTTAATATTTATGAATAATGATAAGGGGGTTAGGTGTTAAAGTTGAAACCTTGGGGGTTTAAATGCAATTGATTAACTTGGAGAGACCTAAGTGTAACTTGTCAATTTTTAATCCCACTTTCTTATCCTCTCTCTCCGCAGACACACTCACACTCCGCAGACACACTCACAGACCAAACTTTCCCCAAATTTCTCTCCCTCTGCGAATACTCTACTCCTTCTGTTCTATGAGGAGTTCATCCACTCTTCCTTCAATTACTCCTTAAATATTTCTCTGTTTCAAGATCCGACTTCACCAAAATGTTCGCAGCTCAACTAGTAAGCGGTAAAACGGACATAACTTTGTGTAAAAAATTCCGAATGATGATCCGAAAAGTGCGTTATGAACTAGACACTTAAGGCTTTCTATAGCTCCCTTGTTTGTATTATTTGGCTTAGTAAATAATTTCAGGTAAGCAGTCAAACCTAAGTAAAATTTCAGCCAATCACAATAACTATACAGTTTGACCGGGTTGACTAACTCATGGATTGTGGACCTCATTTTGTAATTTTGATTCTTTGAACTTGGCTAGTGGCTGGGAGTATTGTACTAATGGTGTATATTAATACTATACAATAACACTTTCTTAATTCCTTGTGTAAAGGCTAAGAGAGTGACACATTGCCACTTTGGTTGACTAGATACTTGGAATGGCTATGCCATTAGTATAAAGCCTGAACCGACCTATACCTTTTATTTTATTTTTCATTCAGCTTTCAAAATAAAAGGATAGTTATCCTACTTTATAAAACGAACAGTAACAAAAGCTTTTGAGAGAAGGAAAATACGAAAGGTTTTGTTCTTCAAGAAAAATTCGCCATAAAATCATTTCGCCGTAATTTCAACTATTCAACACCGCAAGATCGTTCAGCTTGGCTAGGTGATCAATACTGACCGAACAAAAATCATTTTAAGTGGTGTAATTTTCGTAAGTGGGTAAGTTACTACTCCCCTTTAAATTATAATATTGCTCATGCATATTATATGTGATATATTTGTGATAATTGTTGTTTTGTGGGAGTATTGGAATTAATTGTATTTAGGCTATTTTGTGGGTATTCGGACTGTTGGAATCATTTTATGGGTTTATATAAATAAGATAGGAAGTATTTGGGCTAATTACTATATTGGTTAACCTTGGGTGTTATTATAATTAGAACCAGTTTTGTGGGTTATATACTTAAGGTTGGAAGTTGCAATAGTACTTTTGAGACGGTGAAACAGAAGGAGTATAAAAGAATCGGATTTTTGGCTGAAAAGTGTGTTGGGCGACCGCCCAAATAGGGCCGGCGACCGCACACTCTATCTGGAAGGTTTAGAGCCTGGGTGAGCTGAGGTGAGCGACCGCACACTTTGGTGTGGGCGACCGCACAGTTGACTGGAAAAGTTGAATTGTTCCAATTGAATTGATTTAAGGTTCAGTCTTTGTCTAGGCTTTGAGTCCTATTCTAGGGTACCTAGATAGGCGTTGTGGAACACAAGGGTGTTAGGATTGGGTTCGGTTATGAATGGATACAAGGTGTAAAATGGTGGTTAAGTTACCCTACGGATTTGTGTAGCATCTTGATGGTGTATTTATTCGTATTCCCTACTTGGGAATCATAAGCATAAAGAAATGATTGGGTTCATAGTTATCGTACTCTTTATGAGTAACTCGTGGTTATTATCTTTCTGATGTGTTTGGCATGATTCCCTACTTTGGAATCATAATGTGTTAAAGGTTCACTGTTGTTGGGCTCTTTATGAGCAACTCCTGTTTATCGTTGTTGGGCTCTTTATGAGTAGTTTATCATCTTTATGATGTACTTGGTATGGTTCCCTATTCTGGAATCATATACTGATTGTGCTTTCGTTTAAAGTCCAGCTGGTCATACTTGGTTGAGTCAGGCAGTGGTAGGAGATTATAATGGCACCCGAGTCAAGTTCATTATAATGTTCCCACTGGTACCTTTTCTTTTTCCCCAGTCCAGATTGGCCTTGGATGGGATGAGCTAGCTCCCTTGTGTGAGCATTGGGTTATGACTTTGTGTCATATTCCCCCCGTTGTTACTTTGGTTCTTATGGTTATGGTTTGGTTTTCGGAACCTCTACTTCAGCTCTTCGATGCTGCTTTGTTGATGCTGCTCTTCGATGCGGCCCGGTTGATAAGGTTCAGATTGTTATATCCTTTTTGGGGAAACCTTGGCTAAGTATCCTTTGTAACGTGTTTATTTCAGTCTTGTTTGCTGCGTGATGAGTTGGTCGTTATTTCCAACTGGTATGGGACGGTTGGCGATAGGGATCCTTCTCATTTGTTGTTATATGCTCCAGTTATTCAGTTAATATATATGATAACATGCCATGTAGCTGCATTAGTAACTTACTGAGATTTATCTCACCCCGTTCCTTTCAATGTTGTTTTCCTTAGTTTACAGGAAAGCTAAAGGTAATAAGTTGTGAGAGCAGATGTCGTTGTGGGACTGTTCGGGGCAGGTTATACACTTTTGGGGTAGTTGCTCTACGGAGCCTTTGTGTTTGTGAAGCCATGGTTGTATAGTATGTAAGTATAGTGGTCATTTAGGTATATATATGATTAGTTTTTCTTGCTTCCGCACTTGTAAATAGTCTCCGAGTTATAATCTCGTTGAGGTATAGTCTTGATAGTTGAGATAGTTTTGTCATCGACGTGTATATGGTATTATGTTGGGTTTATAGCAGAGTTCACGCGCCTGGTTTGGTATTTAGAATTTTAGAGATGTAAATTGTATTATTTTATTATTTATGGAATTATGAAATTTTCGGGGCGTGACAGTTGGTATCAGAGCAATGGTTTTAGATCTTGAAAGGGAATAGGAACTCTGATATTGAATAGGTTTTGATACTTGAGTGTTACGATGTGGAGCGGTTTAGAACACTAAGTTTTTTTGAAGTCAATTAGCTTCATTGGTCATGGAAAGTTTGAGCAGTAGAAGCATAATGAATTAGTGGATGTGGTTAAAATAGAAGTTGGTTGAGTTATGAGTGTGATATTGACGTCGAGTGTTCCTTCTCTTATGGTATACCAGGCATGGGACTGGTATTAATTGTGTTGGTTCCATTGGGGTTAGTTGGTTTGAGAATCGAGAGTGCGAGTCTTTGAAGACTTAGGCGTATCTATTTTGTAAGTGAATAATGTTTCGTGCTACATACGCATGTTTGTCCTCATCCTGTGGGTTATGTTGAGGTGTATTTTCGAATACGAAACTACGTGATTGCTGCTGGTATATATACGGTGATTTAGTTATGTCACCTATTCGGGATATTGATGTGATAAGTGGGGTGACCTAGCTTTCTATGTGTCACGAATCTCTTGTTTGCCATCGATTGGTGGTGAATATTTTTATACTGGTATGTGTGACTTTTCTTAGAAGCATAATGGGTTATAAGTGGATGCATCTCTTGTGATAAGTTACATTAATCTTCTTAGAAGAAAAGTGTTTCAGGGATTAAGGGAAAGCTTGAAGATGAGTATTTTCGGATATTTCATTTTGGTCACTGGGTTGTAAATGCTTCAGAGGAAGCTTGATTGAATTGTGATTAGTCATAACTTATTCATTTTAAACCGGATTCAAGTGGTTTTTGAGCCTAAATCGATTAACTTTTTGAGAGCTTTCCGTTTGATTAATTTTATAATTTTAGATATGAGTTGAATTGCCCCAGAATCTCGGTTTTGTGCTATTGAATTGTTTACAGTTTTGGGGAAATTAGTAAATTAAAATGATCGTAAGTTATTCATTTTAAATTGGAATTTGATGATTCAAGTGTCTAATTTGACTATATTTTCAAGACCTTTCCAATGATATTATTTTCATAAGATGATTTTCTGTATCTTGTTCCCAGAATTCGAGTTTTGGTTCTGTAGAACCATAGAGATATATTGAATAGTGTGAATTTTAGATATATCGTAAGAAATACATCCGAGCTCGTAATAGAGTGATTCTTTAGACTAAATTGTATGTTCTTATGCGAACTTCTTAAATATCATATTTTGGCAGCAGTCCATGATATATAACTCAAGTGTGGATTGAGCTTTAATAAATTTTTATCTAATTCATCGAACTCCGAATTGGGTGATTTTGGGTCTAAATTGGATATTTTCAGAGAACTCAACTAGGTCATTATGACGAATTAGTACTTGTTATCTTATATTGGTGAATTGGTAAATTCCTGAAGTTTATTAGTGGTTTAGTCGGTGTTTGATTGATAAGTGGCTATTATTGGCTGAAGGTCAAATATGAGGATATATCGAAGATAATTGCTCATATTAGGTATGCTCATCATGAATTCGTGGTTATGTCGTTTAGATGGACAAATAGTCTAGTGGTATTGATGGATTTGAGGAATGATATTTCCAAATTATGTAATTTGATTTTAGTGGTAAATTGATAAATGATATGACCAGTGTTGATGTTTTCTTGGGGACATGTCAAGTTTCATCATTATAGTAAAAATGATAAATTTATTATCTATAGTAGTATTTCCAAATAGAGATTGAGGAGTATATTGATTCAAGATGATAAGGTACTTGTATATGTTTTGAGGATTAACTCCCTATGGATAGAATCATCTATGACTCATGATTGATTGTAACTTTATTGATATTGCCTTAGCAGATTATATTTTTTTTTTTATGAGACTAAGTCTGAAATTTTATGTTAATAGGCTATCAATATTTGGTGGATATATTTTCTTAGAAAAAATTAAATATGAGATAGTGCAAGTGGGTGGAGAAATTCAAAGATCATGATTGTATTATGTTTTATCATATAAGAAAAATGAGTGTAGTAGTGGAATCACCGAACATGTACACGGGTATATTATGTCGGATACCGCTGAATGTGAGATGTTGGAAGATTTGACTTAGTGGAATGGAACACGTGTAGTGGAAATTTGATTATAGGTACTTAAAGAGATTCACAAGACCAAGTAAGTTACCCATTCAAGTGAAAAAAAAATATAATAGGATGAATTCAAAGAATCATATTTGATCGAATAGTGATAATGGTAAATTTTCGTGTATATAATTGAATTCTTGGGTGACAATAATCGTTAGTCCTATTCCTTCCCTTATTTGTTTAGGCAGTAGTATGATTACATGAGATGCTTGTGGAGATAATATATGTCAGGGAGCATTATTGTACATCTTGATATTAATAGACTTTTTAGAGTGCTATGGATATTTATTTGGGTCTTGTTATAATATTAGGAAACTCTTGGGACCGATACATATTTATAAGGATATACTACGTGTATGTGGAGTTGATTCCAAATACTATTGGGATGATGTTTATATCGTCAATACGTAGGGATAAAACTGGAAAAGTAAAACTTATGGGTGTTGATGACTTAAGGGTTGATTGAGAGCGTAAAGCTAATCAGAGATAGATCATTTATGATTCAGGACTGGTAAACAAGTGATACTGATAACCGAAAACGAAATCTTAAGATCAAGTGAGGGGTTTCGTTTTCTTGATGGAATTATGTGTAAAGATAGTTGATGCAAAGGAACAAGTTTTGAGTAAAACTATCTCTTGTGAAAGTACTAGGGAAAATCGTGAAATTGAAGTGATTATAGGAGAAACAGATAAGAAGTGGAAAATAGACATCCATAGTGGTTGATGGATTTCATGAATACTCTTGGGTATGTTTTCTCTAGTTAAGAATGAGAGTTTCTGAGTTTGTAAAAGTGAGAAATTTGTAGGAAGAAATTGGTATTCTTATCTACTGTTCTGCTGGTGTAGAATGTTTAATACGTGTATACGTGGGATATGTATGTGTTTCATAAGTGTTAGTCTATTTAAAGACAAATTAATGGAAATTGAGATTGGGAATTTCGGGAAGAAATGGAACGAAAGTATCCGTGGATGGTTGATCTTCTTGGTAAGTAACTTTAAAATTCGGGACGAATTTTGTTTTTAGGGGGAGTGAATGTAACGACCCCAAACCCCGGCACTATTTTTAGTCATAAGTTGAGCACATGTGTGTGACGACCCGTCCCAATTTCATATAGATTTTACACTGAATATTATTTTATAATTTAATTTGTGTTAGTTTGATTATTTTAAAAGACTTATTGATCTATTAAAATATTAAATAAAAGTATTTGGGTTGTAAAATGTTTAATTAGCATGGGTAGAAGTTGAAATAGTTGAGTTAATATTTATGAATAATGATAAGGGGTTAGGTGTTAAAGTTGAAACCTTGGGGGTTTAAATGCAATTGATTAACTTTGGAGAGACCTAAGTGTAACTTGTCAATTTTTAATCCCACTTTCTTATCCTCTCTCTCCGCAGACACACTCACACTCCGCAGACACACTCACAGACCAAACTTTCCCCAAATTTCTCTCCCTCTGCGAATACTCTACTCCTTCTGTTCTATGAGGAGTTCATCCACTCTTCCTTCAATTACTCCTTAAATATTTCTCTGTTTCAAGATCCGACTTCACCAAAATGTTCGCAGCTCAACTAGTAAGCGGTAAAACGGACATAACTTTGTGTAAAAAATTCCGAATGATGATCCGAAAAGTGCGTTATGAACTAGACACTTAAGGCTTTCTATAGCTCCCTTGTTTGTATTATTTGGCTTAGTAAATAATTTCAGGTAAGCAGTCAAACCTAAGTAAAATTTCAGCCAATCACAATAACTATACAGTTTGACCGGGTTGACTAACTCATGGATTGTGGACCTCATTTTGTAATTTTGATTCTTTGAACTTGGCTAGTGGCTGGGAGTATTGTACTAATGGTGTATATTAATACTATACAATAACACTTTCTTAATTCCTTGTGTAAAGGCTAAGAGAGTGACACATTGCCACTTTGGTTGACTAGATACTTGGAATGGCTATGCCATTAGTATAAAGCCTGAACCGACCTATACCTTTTATTTTATTTTTCATTCAGCTTTCAAATAAAAGGATAGTTATCCTACTTTATAAAACGAACAGTAACAAAAGCTTTTGAGAGAAGGAAAATACGAAAGGTTTTGTTCTTCAAGAAAAATTCGCCATAAAATCATTTCGCCGTAATTTCAACTATTCAACACCGCAAGATCGTTCAGCTTGGCTAGGTGATCAATACTGACCGAACAAAAATCATTTTAAGTGGTGTAATTTTCGTAAGTGGGTAAGTTACTACTCCCCTTTAAATTATAATATTGCTCATGCATATTATATGTGATATATTTGTGATAATTGTTGTTTTGTGGGAGTATTGGAATTAATTGTATTTAGGCTATTTGTGGGTATTCGGACTGTTGGAATCATTTTATGGGTTTATATAAATAAGATAGGAAGTATTTGGGCTAATTACTATATTGGTTAACCTTGGGTGTTATTATAATTAGAACCAATTTTGTGGGTTATATACTTAAGGTTGGAAGTTGCAATAGTACTTTTGAGACGGTGAAACAGAAGGAGTATAAAAGAATCGGATTTTTGGTGAAAAGTGTGTTGGGCGACCGCCCAAATAGGGCCGGCGACCGCACACTCTATCTGGAAGGTTTTAGAGCCTGGTGAGCTGAGGTGAGCGACCGCACACTTTGGTGTGGGCGACCGCACAGTTGACTGGAAAAGTTGAATTGTTCCAATTGAATTGATTTAAGGTTCAGTCTTTGTCTAGGCTTTGAGTCCTATTCTAGGGTACCTAGATAGGCGTTGTGGAACACAAGGGTGTTAGGATTGGGTTCGGTTATGAATGGATACAAGGTGTAAAATGGTGGTTAAGTTACCCTACGGATTTGTGTAGCATCTTGATGGTGTATTTATTCGTATTCCCTACTTGGGAATCATAAGCATAAAGAAATGATTGGGTTCATAGTTATCGTACTCTTTATGAGTAACTCGTGGTTATTATCTTTCTGATGTGTTTGGCATGATTCCCTACTTTGGAATCATAATGTGTTAAAGGTTCACTGTTGTTGGGCTCTTTATGAGCAACTCCTGTTTATCGTTGTTGGGCTCTTTATGAGTAGTTTATCATCTTTATGATGTACTTGGTATGGTTCCCTATTCTGGAATCATATACTGATTGTGCTTTCGTTTAAAGTCCAGCTGGTCATACTTGGTTGAGTCAGGCAGTGGTAGGAGATTATAATGGCACCCGAGTCAAGTTCATTATAATGTTCCCACTGGTACCTTTTCTTTTTCCCCAGTCCAGATTGGCCTTGGATGGGATGAGCTAGCTCCCTTGTGTGAGCATTGGGTTATGACTTTGTGTCATATTCCCCCCCGTTGTTACTTTGGTTCTTATGGTTATGGTTTGGTTTTCGGAACCTCTACTTCAGCTCTTCGATGCTGCTTTGTTGATGCTGCTCTTCGATGCGGCCCGGTTGATAAGGTTCAGATTGTTATATCCTTTTTGGGGAAACCTTGGCTCAGTATCCTTTGTAACGTGTTTATTTCAGTCTTGTTTGCTGCATGATGAGTTGGTCGTTATTTCCAACTGGTATGGGACGGTTGGCGATAGGGATCCTTCTCATTTGTTGTTATATGCTCCAGTTATTCAGTTAATATATATGATAACATGCCATGTAGCTGCATTAGTAACTTACTGAGATTTATCTCACCCCGTTCCTTTCAATGTTGTTTTCCTTAGTTTACAGGAAAGCTAAAGGTAATAAGTTGTGAGAGCAGATGTCGTTGTGGGACTGTTCGGGGCAGGTTATACACTTTGGGGTAGTTGCTCTACGGAGCCTTTGTGTTTGTGAAGCCATGGTTGTATAGTATGTAAGTATAGTGGTCATTTAGGTATATATATGATTAGTTTTTCTTGCTTCCGCACTTGTAAATAGTCTCCGAGTTATAATCTCGTTGAGGTATAGTCTTGATAGTTGAGATAGTTTTGTCATCGACGTGTATATGGTATTATGTTGGGTTTATAGCAGAGTTCACGCGCCTGGTTTGGTATTTAGAATTTTAGAGATGTAAATTGTATTATTTTATTATTTATGGAATTATGAAATTTTCGGGGCGTGACAGGGCTTCAACAAGAGATCATGCCACAAGGAGAACCACAACGACAAGGACGATGACAGCAATCTCCGTTTCTCTTTCTCTACCTAGAAATAGGAATAAAAAAAAGACAAAGTCCTCTTGAGTGTGCATTAATGTTTTCTCTCGTCCCATGTTAAATTTTGAGTCAAGTATCAAATAAAAGTCGTTCTTTTCCTCATACACTCTTCCAAGTTGTTCAATTTAATTCTTGGTAAAATGATGAAAAGATGTCTAAACAAGTATTGGAACGAAGGCTACCACTTGAACGCCTAAGGGCTAAACATCGTGATGAAGGCAACAACATCAGCGACAAATCCAAGACATCAAGTGCCAAAGCAAGATGTAGCAACAACCATGAAGAAATATCAAGCAATGTTTCAAAGGGGGATTTAAAAAAAAATGCTCGCTAGGTTGAAAACCCGCAAGGGCGGCCTAGGCAAAAGTTAGAGCACACAAAAAAAAAAAGTCCCCCTCAATCAAAGAAGTTCACGACAACATCATTCCATCCACCAACGAAGGACGAAGCGAAATCAACAATTCCATCACGGCGAATGGAGAATCCACAAGAACTACGATTACCTGAGCCTCTACAATGGAGGAACGTAGGCAACCTGCGGGTCCGGTCTCATGCAAGGAAGAAGATATGTTTAGCCCTAATGCGTTATGGTGATTGGACTTCACTCTAACTTGTCAATACATCTTTGTACGAGTCATTTGCCAATGAATTAATCACCTCAAGATTGAACGACTTTCTTAGAATTGAAACCATTTCACGTTCTTGTCGAGTTAGGAGCTTCTTCTCTTTCAGCAACGCTCCCAGTTTCTTGGAATCAAATTAGGGCTTTCCTTCTCTTCTCTCTTAATGACTTACTTGCCTTCGTGAGTCATCCAATAAATAAAAATACATGTCAATACTAGGGACCACTTCCCTAGTCAAGTCAATGTCACTCATAATTAGTGACAAAAGGTCTCCACCGCAAAATCACATGTCTCTCATCCTCAGCTAGAGTCAATGCACACTTCCTCATCAATTGAGTTAAAAAAAATGAAGATGCAAAAGAGATGCCCGCTAGATTGAAAACCCGAAAGGGCGGTCTAGGCAAAAAATAGGGTGTGTCATAAAAAATGAGAGAGTGAGAGAGAAGGGAAAGAGAAATGGAGATCCCCAGCCTCTAAAGATGACAAGTTCTACATAGAATCTCTCCAGCAAGTCAATTCCCCACCGAGTCAACTTGAGAATCACAAAAGGCTCGATAGCACATGGCACAATCAAAGGTCGTTCTGGGTTATTGGCATAAGAGAGGTTGTTCTTGCAATATCTATTTTTTAGGTTCATGTGAAAGAAGCCCCATGGTAACTGAGATCCATCCGAGAATGAGCCCATCACTGAGGGGTACAAGGTTGCACAAATAGTCCCCAGTAAGTCAATTGGTTTGGGCAGCAAATGGCAACAACATGTGATTCAGTTTTCAAGCTTCTCCAAGCATGTGCCCCTACAGTATGTCACAAGGCTTCCAGAGAATAGAGTTTCTCTTGCCATGTCCTCTTATGTTTGTTCCCCCATACGAGGATGAGTCTCTGGCTATGCTCGACAAATGATGACGCCCTAGGGGCTATGTGACTCAAGAATGAGAGCTTCTTCTGCTTCATTTGACAGTTAATGATCCCTAGGGGCTATGCTCAAGAAAGATGTATGAGACTATCCTCAAAGTCTCTCAAAAGGAATATCAAAAAGCCTTCATGTCATATGTACTCGTGCCTTTTTCCCAATCAAAGGTAGGCATTTCTTGCTCTACTTGCAATCAGTGATGGCACTCTAGGGGCTAAACTCTAGTTTGAAAGGCTCCCTCAGAAAAAATGCAATTCACTTCACCTCCCCCAACGGTGTCCCTAGCAAAGTCATGTGAAACATTTGAAGCTTCCTCTATTAATTTGGCACCAAAGGTCTCAAGGGGGCTTCACAATTTATAATCTTTTAGGCTACGGCATTACAGTAATCCAAGCAAAGGGCAATATTGGGGCTTCGCAATTTGCAATATTTTTAGGGATGATACCTGAGCAATACAATTTGGGGAGTAGTCTTACGGCTTCATGAAAGTGATCAAGCTTTAAGGGTCTCTTAGTACTTCACATCAAAGGTCTTCTGGTTTGAAAGGAGGGCTCCGATGTTATGAATGAATTTGATGATTCTTATGTTGTGACTTACGACGAGGCTATGAAGAAAGTCTTAGAGAAAAGAAAAACGATTCAATATGCTAAACTCTATCAAAACATGGTTATAGCGGGAAATGCCATGGCCATCCCAATGTTTCTGCAATTCAGCACCCCCTTCTCTAAGTTCAAAAAGCACAAATTATATCCACACAAGTTGCATCCTCACGAGTTGCATCCGAAGATCCGTTATTAGTTAAACACAAGAAGACTCAAGCAAGCATACCCATTTGGGACCTTATCACACCAAGACCTTATCATCTGTGACCTCGACAAGACATTACTGCATCTTTTGACGTAAGCTTTCTGCCATTTGGGTACCGACCACAATGGGGCCATTCATCTCCCCAGTAAGAGTAAGAAGGAGATCTCTACCAAGATGGTACATCCACTCTCAGTGCCGAGCCAATTCCAAGATGATTTTGGTCTTCTCATTCCACCATCTTGAAGCTCGCAAACAACAAGTACATGACATTTGTGTCTTAGCAATCTCTCAAAGCTTGGGGCTTGCTCACATCGACAAAAGGCAATTTATTCAAATGGGCCAAAAGCTGATTTATCTTGGGGCTACGCAAGTACTCAAAGTTTAGCATTAAAGGCATTCTAGAGACTTTACAATCAGCAACCCCTTGGTATCTTGACATCAAAATTCTGTTAGGGCCCCACAATCGGCAAATCTCTTGGGGCTAGACATCAATCTTCGTTGGCACAATGGTGACCTGAGCTTCTCATCACGAGAGGAACGTAGGCAAACTTCGGATCCGGTCTCAATCACTAACACATTCATCATGATAGAAAGTCCGATCTATCGGGCGATAGGAGTGATAACTTGATGTTCTTCTCTTGTCGTAACTTGACCCCCGAACCCTCTCTGTTAGATTTTCTTAATGTTTTAGCTCGATAAAAACAACTTGGCGACTCTTAATAAAGTTAAATTCCAACTTGAATATCCTAATCCCATAGAAAAGATAAAAATAAGATAAATAAAAAAAAGATTTCCCGTGCATCCTCCGCATTCGGAAATGGGTATTCACAGTGGCGACTCTGGAGAAAACCTAGATAACGTATATCTTTGCAGCTCATCCGATCAGGTCATCAATATCTTCTTATCTGGGCTTTTCGGAAAATCCTGGATAAGTCCTGCGCATCTTGTAAATACCTGGGAGGTCCCTGTGAGTTCTGGAATGCCAAATAACTCATTTTCTGGTTGGGTACTAACAGTAGCCCCTCAGCGACGCTTCTTGCAAGGCATGGAGGGTCGTCGATTAAGAAAGGAACCGATCTGAAACATGAGTTCCAAATCGAGGGAGGAGTGCGAAGAAGGTGACCAGGTTGGTCGAGAGGCTGAACCTTTGTCAGGCTACCTATGTATCTAAATGGAATCAAGCCAATCGTAGTTTGAGAACTGGGGGAGAAAGAAATGATACATCATCTTTCGTAGGGAATAGACAGACATTCGCAAAGCAATAAAGTCAGTGGACCCTATTGGGGAAAAGAATTGAGGCCATACGCACGGTTCGACAAGAAGTTTTTTAAGAATCGAGAACATATTTATAGGAACGGATTCTAACTTCCTATAGAGCACACATTATCACATAATTTCTCGACAAACTATGGTACCTAGAGAGGTATAGTCCTTAGGATCACAGAATTTGGTAAACTACAGTGCCTAGAGAGGTATAGTCCTCAGGATCGCAGAATTTGGTAAACTACGGTGTCTAGAGAGGTATAGTCCTCAGGATCGCAGAATTTGGTAAACTACAGTGCCTAGAGAGGTATAGTCCTCAGGATCGCAGAATTCCTCGATAAACTACGGTGCTAGAGAGGTATAGTCCTCAGGATCGCATAATTTGGTAAACTACGGTGCCTAGAGAGGTATAGTCCTCAGGATCGCAGAATTCGGTAAACGGTAATGCCGATTGTCTAGAGCTCGCCCGAGTTACGCTAAATAACTTTATCAAAGAGGAAGGGTTTAAGGATGCTCCCATCCTTTCATTACAAATTGACTTGGTTATTAATGGATATTATTGCGGTCTTCTGGACCAAGATTGATTAATTTTGGAAATTATTGAGGTCTTCCGAGCCAAGATTGATTAAGTTTGTTAATTTTGGATAAAAAAAACAAGCTGGGGGGCTAAATTGCAAATTTTTTTGCCTAGGGGAATAACTGGCCGCGTGGCCAGTCCTTCTGATTGGCTGGAACTGGTTGACGAGGATCGCTTGTGGGCGCGCGAGATGGAGGGCTGAGATTGTGCCATATCGCTTGGAGACACTGGCCACGCGGCTAGTCCCTTCACTGGATAGACCCTACAAACAGCCGCTGGCTGTTGCTTCTTCTTCATTCTTCTTCTTACTTTTGCCGGGGAAAGAGAGAAAAACAGAGAATTTTTTGAGATATTTTGCTATTATTGAGATTGATTTTAAATATCTTATGAGCAGGGCGAAGGTGCGGGACCGCAATTCGAACAAGGTGGAGGTACGGGGGATCCTCAAGAGGAACAGCATCAACAACGGGCAAGGATGGCTTCTAGGAATTTTCATCCTGATGAATGGCACTTCACGATGGGACAACACTTCGACTTGTACGTTGGCCCTGACAGACATTGGTTTGGAGGGAGGCTGGTGGAGACGAAGGTGTTGGTAGTGGTGCCCTAGGCACGTTTTAATAAACGTTGTAATTGTTATCATTTATTTCATATCAATAAAGAGATGTTTTGATTATTATTGTTGTTCATGTTTACTTATAATAATCCCCGTCCCTAGTACTTGTTAAGCACTAGTATAAAGGCTAAATGATCATGGGATGATCATGTTAGATTTATGGGTACTTGTTTGGAACAAGGTACTGGACATGACCCGCTGTATGAGATTTATGTCATGGTCTATGTCGTACATATATCTCATATTATTTATGTCATTTGAATCCTTAGACATGAAGTTATTATAGTCTTCCACTTGATGAACATTGTGTTTGACATACTCAAACGCTACCTTAACACGGTAGTTATAAAGGGTATGATTGGCATAATCGGATTCCCGTTGGGAAGAATAATAAGCTAAATGGATTTGTCCCTTCACGGAGAGATGTCAAGCTTGGGCCCCTCGAAGGAATGATGTTGATGAAATGTTCGGCCGGGACTCAAATGGATTGATTGGATCAATAGCATTTGAATTATCAACATATTCGGAATCGAGAAAGTATTGAACAAAACAAGTTGACTGTTTGACCATGACTTATGTTCAATGACATCGTGGATAAAGGGATTGTGACATATTCTAAAGGAATGCGAACTTGTATCTAGTTATACTATTTGGGTAGGTATGACGGTTTGCTAGAACCTAATCATATCTTATGGGATCATGTTTGAGCCCATTGCCAACTTAGTATAATCCTAGAGGGTCACACACAATAGAACGAATCTAAATAAATGGACTATATTGGCATTTAGGGGTCGGAGGACTTCCAAGGAATTTCTGGAATGTTCTGGGCCTCTGGTCAACCAAGCGGGCGCTTAGGTTGCACCAGGCGGGCGCTGTGAATAGGTGTGTTTGAATTTGAGAATATTCATAGCAACATTTAAATATGAGAGTCGCCACGCCGTTTTAATTATAGCCAAAACATTGAGAAAAAGCATGTTTAATGGGGTTCGGGGGTCAAATTACAACAAGAGAAGAATATTGAACGTTATCACTCCTATTGCCCGAATTGATCGGTCTTTCTATCATGATGAATGTTAGTAGTGTGTTAGTGTTAGACCGGATCCGAAGATTGCCTACGTTCCTCTCAATGTGAGAAGCTCAGGTCAGCGTAGTTCGCAGAGAATTAGAATAGGCAGAAGGATCGGGATCATGCATAATGAGGGGGGGAATTACCAAAGTTTAGGGTTAGAAGTAGTTCCTAGATCATCCTCGGGTTGATGAACCCTCGATCATCGTCGGCTATGAAATAACATGTAATTATGAAGATCGCAACCCTAAATATAGCATAAATAAGGTTTTAATCCATGAACACGATGAACATATGAAGAACATATTATGAACATGTGAATGAGCATGCAAAGAATATGAAGAAACTATGAATAAACATGTACGAACATGAATATAAAAGATCTACATTAAGAATAATGCAAGAACACAAAGAAAAAGTTAGAAAACTTACCTATGTTGGCAAGAAATAAACCTTGATCTTCTTGGAGGTTTGAATGCTAATTAGAGAGCAAAATGTGTTTAAGAACTCTCAAATTCGGATCCCAAAACCAATGGAATGGAGTGATTATATAGTAAACTGATGGGAGGATCTGACGGTCCAAATCATCCGGCGCAAGGTTGGCCGCCTGGCCATTGTTGATGCCGGTTACAAGAGTGGCCGCGTGGCCAAGATCAACGCGGAGCAATGTTGGCCGCGTGGCCAAGGCTGCCGGCTGACTTGATTTTCAAGCTAGGGTTTAACTGTTGCTTTATGGTAACCCTAAGTTGCCTATTTTGATGGATTTTGTCATAAATGGGATATTTTGGGAATCCAGGACAAGTCTTTGCAAGGTTTCTAATTCCTAATAAAGTCCTTGTATATTTGGGAAAGCCCTAATAAACTCATTTTCAGGTCGGGTACTAACAGTAGCCCCTCGGCGACGCTTCTTGCAAGGCAATGTGGGGTCGACGATAAAAGAAGGATCCGTCTGAAACATGAGTTTCAAAACAGATGAAAGGTAAGGGAACGGCTGAACCTTGGCAGGCGACCTACGTATCCGCGGGGGAATCAAGCCAAACGTAGTTCAAATCGGATGGGAAATTGGGAATAACTGTCCTCTGGTGGGGAGCAACGTCTTCTGCTGGGGAAAGTGCATCTGCTGGGGATGATAGATGACCATGTTGGTCGGGTGGCTGGACCTTTTCAGGTTTCCTATGTATCCTCCGAGGAATCAAGCCGGTCGTAGTTCAGAGAGAGTGGGGATAAAACGAGATATCGGACTCCTGCTAGGGATAATAAACCTACGGGCACTATCCTGTACGAAGAACGAATCATTCGTAAGCAATGAAGTTATTTGGAAAAATAAGGACTACGCTGTCTAAATAATCCCAGATGGAATGCTAAACGCAATCAGGATCGCCAGGGTTCCTGCCGATCGCGCTAAAGTAATAGATGTCGGATCTCTCGCGAGCAGAAAACGCCGAGGCTTATGCCTACTACGATCGATCAAGGATACGTATGTCATAGAGGCGCGAAGTCTCTACGAATCATACGAATCCTAAAATAGATGCTGGATCGTTCGCAAACAGAAACGCCGAGGCTTCTGCCCATCGCGATCGATCTAGGATGCGTATGTCATAGAGGCGCCGAAGTCTCTACAATCATACGAATCCTAAAATAGATGTGGATCGCTGGCAAACAGAAACGCCGAGGCTTCTGCCCATCGCGATCGATCTAGGATGCGTATGTCATAGAGGCGCCGAAGTCTCTACAACCATACGAATCCTAAGCAAATATTAGGAAGTGCTAAAATAATAGATGCTGGATCTCTCGCAAACAAAAAATGCCGAGGCTTCTGCCCATCGCGATCGATCTAGGATGCGTATGTCATAGAGGCGCCGAAGTCTCTACAACCATACGAATCCTAAGCAAATATTAGAAGTGCTAAAATAATAGATGCTGGATCGCTCGCAAACAGAAACGCCGAGGCTTCTGCCCATCGCGATCGATCTAGGATGCGTATGTCATAGAGGCGCCGAAGTCTCTACAATCATACGAATCCTAAAATAGATGCTGGATCGCTCGCAAACAGAAACGCCGAGGCTTCTGCCCATCGCGATCGATCTAGGATGCGTATGTCATAGAGGCGCCGAAGTCTCTACAACATACGAATCCTAAGCAAATATTAGGAAGTGCTAAAATAATAGATGCTGGATCTCTCGCAAACAAAAACGCCGAGGCTTCTGCCCATCGCGATCGATCTAGGATGCGTATGTCATAGAGGCGCCGATAGTCTCTACAACCATACGAATCCTAAGCAAATATTAGGAAGTGCTAAAATAATAGATGCTGTATCTCTCGCAAACAGAAACGCCGAGGCTTCTGCCCATCGCGATCGATCTAGGATGGTTTATGTCATAGAGGCGCCGAAGTCTCTACAACCATACGAATCATAAAATAGATGCTGGATCGCTCGCAAAC
Organism: Campanula takesimana; assembly: GCA_026119855.1. Lineage (NCBI taxonomy): Eukaryota > Viridiplantae > Streptophyta > Magnoliopsida > Asterales > Campanulaceae > Campanula > Campanula takesimana. Next base: position 39,405 of record JAOWBW010002072.1, read on the forward strand.
AGAAACGCCGAAGCTTCTGCCCATCACGATCGATCTAGGATGCGTATGTCATAGAGGCGCCGAAGTCTCTACAACCATACGAATCCTAAGCAAATATTAGGAAGTGCTAAAATAATAGATGCTGGATCTCTCGCAAACAAAAACGCCGAGGCTTCTGCCCATCGCGATCGATCTAGGATGCGTATGTGATAGAGGCGCCGAAGTCTCTACAACCATACGAATCCTAAGTAAATATTAGGAAGTGCTAAAATAATAGATGCTGGATCTCTCGCAAACAAAAACGCAGAGGCTTCTGCCCATCGCGATCGATCTAGGATGCGTATGTCATAGAGGCGCCGAAGTCTCTACAACCATACGAATCCTAAGCAATATTAGGAAGTGCTAAAATAAATAGATGCTGGATCTCTCGCAAACAGAAACGCCGAGGCTTTGCCCATCGCGATCGATCTAGGATGCGTATGTCATAGAGGCTCCGAAGTATCTACAACCATACGAATCCTAAGCAAATATTAGGAAGTGCTAAAATAATAGATGCTGGATCTCTCGCAAATAGAAACGCCGAGGCTTCTGCCCATCGCGATCGATCTAGGATGCGTATGTCATAGAGGCGCCGAAGTCTCTACAACCATACGAATCCTAAGCAAATATTAGGAAGTGCTAAAATAATAGATGCTGGATCTCTCGCAAACAGAAACGCCGAGGCTTCTGCCCATCGCGATCGATCTAGGATGCGTATGTCATAGAGGCGCCGAAGTCTCTACAACCATACGAATCCTTAGCAAATATTAGGAAGTGCTAAATAATAGATGCTGGATCTCTCGCAAACAAAATGCCGAGGCTTCTGCCCATCGCGATCGATCTAGGATGCGTATGTTATAGAGGCGCCGAAGTCTCTACAACCATACGAATCCTAAGCAATATTAGGAAGTGCTAAAATAATAGATGCTGGTCGCTCGCAAACAGAAACGCCGAGGCTTCTGCCCATCGTGATCGATCTAGGATGCGTATGTCATAGAGGCGCCGAAGTCTCTACATCATACGAATCCTAAAATAGATACTGGATCGCTCGCAAACAGAAACGCCGAGGTTTCTGCCCATCGCGATCGATCTAGGATGCGTATGTCATAGAGGCGCCGAAGTCTCTACAACCATACGAATCCTAAAATAGATGCTGGATCGCTCGCAAACAGAAACGCCGAAGCTTCTGCCCATCACGATCGATCTAGGATGCGTATGTCATAGAGGCGCCGAAGTCCTCTACAACCATACGAATCCTAAGCAATATTAGGAAGTGCTAAAATAATAGATGCTGGATCTCTCTCGCAAACAAAAACGCCGAGGCTTCTGCCCATCGCGATCGATCTAGGATGCGTATGTCATAGAGGCGCCGAAGTCTCTACACCATACGAATCCTAAGCAAATATTAGGAAGTGCTAAAATAATAGATGCTGGATCTCTCGCAAACAGAAATGCCGAGGCTTCTGCCCATCGCGATTGATCTAGGATGCGTATGTCATAGAGGCTCCGAAGTCTCTACAACCATACAAATCCTAAGCAAATATTAGGAGTGCTAAAATAATAGATGCTGGATCTCTCGCAAACAGAAACCGCCGAGGCTTCTGCCCATCGCGATCGATCTAGGATGCGTATGTCATAGAGGCGCCGAAGTCTCTACAACCATTCGAATCCTAAGCAAATATTAGGAAGAATGGAAATTTTAAGAGGCTTCCCGTACCCAAAGGTAATGAATATTAGTCAAAATAGTGCTAAGGGCACCTGAAATGAACAAAGGGGAAAGTACTAGGGGTAAAACTGAAATTTTGCATGTGGAGGCAAAGATGATGGATTGTTATGAAGTCGCAAACGGGATGAACTCTCGGGGAGTCACAAAGGTGATAGACTCTCGGGGAGTCACAAGGGTGACGGACTCTCGGGGAGTCACAAAGGTGATAGACTGTCGGGGAGTCACAAATGACTCTTTGGTGAGTCACAAGGGCAAAGGACCCTTAGGGAGACGCGAAGGAGATGGACTCTCGTCGGGATTTTCTAAACATGATCTGGGTTCTGCTTATCCTAATTTAGGAGGGAATGAGGCTACGAGCCATTGAGACCAAGGTGTTAGGTAAGGGACATTTTTCTTGGTTGCCTAGAGGTAGGACCTAAGGCTTTTTAAGGAAAGGGAATAAGGAAGATGGTGATCTCCTAATCTTGAGATAGGGATGATAAAGATGTCACGGCTTCTTGGGCTTTAGATTATGTCTTGGAGATAATGTGGGTTTCCTAGGCTTACAGGCTAGGGATTGGAGTTCATTTAAGCATGAGGAGAGTATTCTATCCTAGGCTTATGCTAGGGCTTGGAAAGGTTGAGGTTTGGGAACCTCCTAGATGTTAGGGTTTCGAACAAAGGTTTTGGAAACTGGCGTTTTAAGGACCATGACTCTCCTAGGTTTGGACTAGGGTCTAGGAATTTCCTAGGTCTAGGAGGCTAGGGCTTGGAGTTGTGGTAGGCTCAGAGGTAGCAAGGCGTTGGCTTTTAGACATAAGGCTGGGAGTTGGAAAGGTTGTGACTTCCTAGGCTTGAGACTAGGGACCGCTGAAAAGGGATTGATTTTGTGGAGGGTTTACTAAGCTTGATGTGGGTTCACCGTTTTCCAGGATTGGTGACTATGGCTTGGAAATATTCGCGGTAACCTAGGCTTTAGGCTAGTTTTAAGGTTAAGGATTGTAAACTTCCTAGGTTTTGAGACTAAGATGAAGGAATTTCCTAGGTCTAGGACTAGGGTTTGAAGGGAATGTTGAACCCTAGGCTCAATGATAGAGTTTAGTGAGGATATAGTCTCCTAGACCCTGCGGCTAGGGTATAGAAAGAGTGCGACTACCTAGGCTTGAGGCTAGGGTTTGGAGCGAATGCGACTACCTAGGCTCGAGGCTAGGGTTTAGAGCGAATGCGGCTTCCTAGGCATGAGGCTAGGGTTGATTATGTTTTGGACAGTGGCATTGTATCCTAGGTTTTGGACTAGGGTTCAATAAAACAGAGAATTGAGATTGTAAATTTCCTAGGTTTCGAGACTAGGGTTTCGGGAATTTGGAAATGATGTTGCATACGGGGCTTTGGAAATTCCCTAGAATTTGGGCTAGGGTTAAAGGGGATGTTGTTGTTTCCTAGGCTTAAGGCTAGGTTTAGAGAGGATATGTGACTACCTATGATCAAGGCTAGGGTTTAGGAAGGGTGTAACTACCTAGGATCAAGGCTAGGGTTTAAGAAGGATGTAACTTCCTAGGCTTTAGGCTAGGGTTTAAAGGATGTAATTACCTAGGCTTTGGGCTAGGGTTTGAGAGAATGTGATTACCTAGGTTTAAGGCTAGGCTTCGTAGAAGGTGACTACCTAGGCTTGAGGCTAGGGTTTAGAGAGAAGGCGATTACCTAGGTTTGGGACTAGGGTTTAGAGGGAATACGATTACCTAGGTTTAAGGCTAGGCTTTGAATAGAAGGTGACTACCTAGGCTTGAGGCTAGGGTTTATAGAGGATGAAGAAACCTAGGCTTGAGGATGGGGTTGAGAGAATGATGTGACTACCTAGGCTTGAGGCTAGGGTTTAGAGCATGTGTTTACCTAGGTTTAAGGCTAGGGTTTTGAGACCGAAAGCATTTGAAGGTTTGTCTTGGTTTAGACCGAGCAAGTTGAGGTCTAAGAGTGTTGCAGTTTGGGGCAAATGAGCTTGATACCTCGTGCTGGATAGGCTCGATAGATTTGACCTAGGCTAAAGTTCTAGGGTTTTGCTAGGGTAAGACTCAGACATGTGTTGAGGAAACCGGGGCCTAATGGAATGGTAGGCGTGAGATCTAGGAGATCGAAGGCTAGGCAGGGTAGCGTTGGGACATAAGGCTTTCAAGCGGGTAAGTCTTTTGTCCTAGAGAAGCCGCGTTATGGTTTAGGACCAAGCAGGCTTGAGGTCGGCCAAGGAGCAACGGATTGGGATTGGATGATCCTAGTACCTAATACGCATGTTGGGCTTGGATCCTAGATGTGTTGAAAGTTTAGGCTAGGTGCGAACCATAGGTGCGGGAAATGGTTTTGGATATATGACCATGTTGGCGCTTAGATAAAGGGATTGAGTGTCCAAGACTTTGCTTGAGTACAATATGTACCTAAGTTGGATTGGGTATGCTTAGGTACTAGTTTTTCTCAGAGGTCATTGCCGTGACCAAGCTCGTTCGGCGATTGCGAAGGTGGGTTTGGTATGGGACCAAAGGTGTTAAGCGCACGATTTTGACTGGACGGGTTTTGATATCTTTATGGCATGTCACGGTATGCGGAAGATCCTATGCGTGTCGAGCATGTTTGAGGTTTGGACTCATGGGGAAGAAAGGTTTGAGATCCATGGAGTTCAAGGGTGGACCTCGTAGGTGGCGAGGTTTGGACTCGGCTCGATTAAGTAGGTTAGAGACCTAAGGGGTTGAAGGTCAGACTAGGAAGTCTTTTGAAGCTAAGGAGTGACACTAGGTTGGTACTTGGTAGGTTTAGAGTGGTAGGGCCATAGCTTGGATATGACGGAGTCAGGAAACGTAGATGCGTCGCTTTTAATTGGACAAGTAGGCTTGGAATTAAAGAGTTCCAGGGTGGAGATGTAAGGTGAGAGACCTAGAGGGTAAAAGTCTTGTGACCTAAAGGTTTAGGGGTTGAGGCCTAAGGTATGGACCAGACATATCATGGACTTCAAGGATAAGTTTGGTAGACTCGAATGGTCTTGGCCCTCAGGGCTCGCTCCACAGGTTAGACTATGGGTGGACCTTAGAAGTTGGACCGAGGAGGATAAGAGAGCTATGGCTTAGACAGGGTAAGGACGAGTATGTGTTGGTAGGTTTGAGATCTAGGAGATCGGGTAGGCTCGGGACCGGTAGGTTCGGGACCTAATGGGTCACCCTAAGGATTTGGCTTTGGTTAACTGGTTTAAGGTCTGAAGTTTTGGTAGAACCAGTTTGAGGCCGAAGGGTCATGCTACGAACTTGCGGAGGTCGAGCTAAGAGGTTATGATGTAACGTAGGTAACTCACCGGGTAGGTTTGGGACCTAGGTAAGACCGATCGGGTAGGCCCGGGACTAGAGAGTTTATGGTGTAACTTAGGCAAGACCTAAGGTTTTGAACAGGTAGGTTGGGACCTAAGGGTATCCTATTGTGTAGGAAATAGGGTGAAGGACCGAGTCAACTCAAGAATCACGGAGATGGGTCTCAGATGGATCGAGGATGTTTTTACAATTTTGTGGAGACCGAGCGTGCGGGTTTATAAACAAAGTGTCGGGGAGGAGAAAACTTTATGAAAGTGTTATGATCTTATACAGATGCCTTATAATTAATTATGTTTCTAATCAACCCAAGGTCTCGCTGGCCGTGCCGAGTTTGACGATGAGGGGTGCCCTTCTTCTAAGTGTATCCTTGTTTGACACCTCGGTAATTCTCTGGGAAACCACATAGTCGACCCTTTCTGTTTGGGAAGCCCCAGTTCGATAAGGGTGTAGAGCGGGGTATCCTACCTCCTTTAAGACGCACCCTTTTTTCTGCCTAGACCGCCCTTTTCGGGTTTTCAATCTAGCGGGCATCTCTTTTGCGTCATCTCCTCTTTTTTTTTTTTTTTTTTTTTTTTTTTGAAAATCATTCAGTCGACTCAAAAAGGAAAATAACTGTTTAAACATGCGGGGCATTGGTGGTAGTAGAGAGAGAGAAGAGAGAGATACTCACACATTTTGACTCTTTGAGTAACTGAGAGTATAATGAGGTACAAAGCCCTCCTTTGACGGAAGCAAGTAAGCATGAAAGATTGTTTAGCTCTTTCCTAGATTGTAGAACGAAGACTTGTCGAGACATTTGAAAATTGTTTTATTCAAGATTCTCATTTGATTGCTCGAGAATGGACCTCGTTGATTAGTTAATGAGTTATGGTTAATTGGTAAACAAGTAGCCTCAAATTAATAAATGTTTTGATCAATTGTGAGTGAAGAAGTCAGGAGTAGAAATATGGGGGAAGAGAGAAGAGAAAAAATTGGCTACGAGGTGGGTTGTGTATATTTTGGACCGAACCGGGAGGTTGCCTACGTTCTCCTCAAGGTGAGGAGCTCAGGTCCGCGTAGTTCGGGATGACCCGCTTGACGATGGTGTCGGGTTTCAGTGGGTATGTGTGGGAGGAAAGAAAAGAAAGAAAGTTTTGCCCAAGTAGGTTATGTTTGGCTTTGAGTGGTTGCTCGGTTGACGATGAGTTGGGTTTGAGTATGAGGTTCATTTTTCGCGATAGGTTGCTCCGTTGTAGCTTGTTGCTTTGGGTTGCTTCATTGCAGCTCATTGCGGTGGATTGCTCCTATTGTAGTTGTCACGGCTGCTGCTACCGCGTTAATCTTTTTTTATAGGGAAAGAAAGAAAAATAGAACATTTGAAGTGAAAATAAAATGGGACTTTTACTTTTCTATGGTGATAGCCCCTTCTATTTTTCTTTATTTTTTATTTTGACTTTGTGCACACCCTTTTTTTGCCTAGGCGCCCTTTCGGGTTTTCAACCCAGCGGGCTTCTTTTGTGCAATGCTCTAACTTTGCCTAGGTCGCCCTTTGGGTTTCAACCTAGCGAGCCTATATATATTTTTTTAATATTTGTACATGAAACATTGGGCGAGACAAGCCCCTAGTTTTGCTTTCGCCTCTCTCGATTGCGAGGTAGCTTCCTTATAGTTCAAGCGGCCTTTTGCTGCGGCGGGCATCCTAGCCCCTTGATTTTCACCGGTAGAGCTCCATTGGATTATCACGTGCACCAATGTATGACTTCGTGCACTTGTCTTATATTTGCGATGGAATACGGACAGCCCCAGTGTAACGGCATGTAGTACTCATGATGGGAACAAACCAACCCTTTAAATTGTGGCAGCATGGATGTCTATTTGATGATGAGCAACCGCAGTCCATTCCTTTGTCACGACCTTATAAAAAGGGGTCTAATGGTGGGATGAGAGGCGTATGAGGATAGTGTATAGGAGAAGGTGTTTATAGAGAGTGTACATGAAGTGTGTACAAGGGTGAGTGTATAGAGAGAGTGTATGGGGGTAGAATGTAGAGAGAAGGGAAAGTTATTCGTTCATCCCAATTGATCGAAGCATTTGTTATTTTAGATTATCGTTACTTAGTTATTTGAATGTTTTGTGGGTCCATTTACCTTTTAATGAGTCGTCATTAATGAGTAAGAATAAGATTAATTCATCAAATAAAGATATAGCAATCAAGTTAAATGGTGAATAACAATTTTCATGGAATTGATTTATGCAAGATTATGTCTCAAGTCTAGAGAGAAAGAAATAAGACTCTTTTATTTGGAACTAAAAGATTTAAACTGACTAGTCCGGGATGGACTTTTACTAAAGAAACAAAAAATCGTCCAAGGTGGACTTTTGACTAAGGACACTCTAGAACCATACGAAGACTGAATGATCCTTTTCTTTTCTTTTATTTAAAGGAGTAGCCCCAATTTCCTCTTTTGCCCATGCCATGTATTCCGTTGGCGGGTGATGACTCCGCTGTTAATGAGGCTTTGAATCTTTCTCCTCAATTGGAGGCAATCTTCGGTGTCATGCCCAATGTACTGGTGGTATTGGCAGTGTTTGGAGGGATCCAAGCCTTGCTTCACCTTACTTGGTTCATAATTGAACAAAAGGAGACAACTTGCCGGCTTGAACTAGACTTTTGAAGAGTTTGCCCAAGTCGTCGAATCCGTGCTCGTCCTTCCTTTCACGAACTGTCTTTGAGGGTGATTTAGGTACCGGCACCCCTTGTTGATGAGTAGTCATAGGAGTCACATCCCGTGGACAGTCTGTGGCGGCCCGTACATTTGAGGCGTACGGGTGTTGACATTGGGCAAGAGGGAGAACTCGACTGAGGTAATCATAAACGCCACGAATGTCGACAAATGGCGCCTCTCGATATCTCTTAGGGTCTTATGCATCTCCTTCTGAAAGTAGTGTTTGCTTGCTCGTTGAGAATGGCCTTAAAGTGGATTGCTTGTTCATCGAGGATGGCTTCGAAGTGGGATGCTTGCTTACTGAGAGCAGTACCGGTGTAGAGGATTGTCTCGGGATCTTGGGTAGCAGCTTCAGTTGCAACTTCGATGTTCCTTGCAGCCGACATGATGCAGAACTCTAGTCATGAAAGAGTTAAGCCTCTAGTTGAATTAAATTAGATTCGTATTTATGATAAGGCATCGTTATAAAATCATTTTTTGGAAAAGAGTCGGTCTCCACATTTTTGAAATGCATTTTGGTAAAAATTAAAAGTTTGACCGGGCCGAAGTTGCCTACGTTCCTTTTATCATGAGGAGAGGTCCCACACAATAAGGCTCAGGTCGCCGTAGTTCGAATCAAGTTAGACTTTTTAAAAAGACGTGAGAGGTGACCATAGGGGTCAATTTGATAGAGTCTTTTTAAGATAAAGAGCGATCTTGAGGTCAAAAGCAGGAGATGACTCGGTCCTTAGTTAAGCATGGGTGAGGAAGACCTATAGAGTTGGTTTTGATTGAGTCGGGTATGGTTTGACTTATGGTTTGACCTAAATTTGACCTAGGATTGACCTAAGGTTTCAGACAAAAGTGGTTCAAGCTAGAATGCGACGATAATGGTGGGTTGACCTAGATGGGTAATGGATAGTGTCGACCCTAAATGAGAAGGGTTTGGATTGACCTATATGGTGAATGAATCAAGATAGGGGGTTGTAGCGGGTTGCCTATGGGATGATCTAAGCGGGATAGACATGGTTTGACCTAAGCGGGTCGAATGTGAATTGTTTGACCTAAATGGTTGACCTATACGTGTTAAACATAGGCAGGCTGACCTATTCGGGTTGGTTGACCTAGGGAGGTCGGTAGATAGATTCAAGACGGGCAAGTCGACTTAAGCGGGCCAGGGATTGACCTAGATGGATCCAAGATAGGTAAGTCGACCTAAGCGGTTCACGGGTTGACCTTGACGGGTCGAAGGTGAAGGGGTAGTTTTTAACTAAGACGGACAAGTAGGACCTAAACGGGTTGACCTAGGTTGGGTCGGTGGACGACGGTGGGTCAAATAATGACCTAGTGTGTCAAGATGACGGCTCGACCTAAGGGGCTAGGACCAAAGGTAATTGGGTTCACCTATGGAATCAAAGATTGACCTAAGAGGTCGAAAACGGATAAGGTTGACCTAAGTGGTCAAAGGTTTACCTAAGAGATCGAGGGGTGATAAAGTTGATCTAAGGGTCCAAGTTTGACCTATGGGTCAAAGCAGATGAGAATGACCTATGGGGTCAAAGGTTGACCTAAGAGGTCAAAGCGGATGAGGTTGACCTAAGGGTCAAAGGTTGACCTAAGAGGTCGAGGGGTGACCTAAGAGGTCGAAGGTGATAAGGTTACCTAGGAGGTCAAGGGTTGACCTAAGAGGTCGGAGGTTGATAAAGTTGACCTAGGGGTCAAGGGTAGACTAAGAGGTCAAAGGTTGGTAAGGTTGACCTAGGGGGTCAAAGGTTGACTTAAACGATAAGATTGACCTAGGGGGTCAAAGTTTGACTTAAACGGATAAGATTGACCTAGGGGTCAAAGGTTGGCCTAAGAGGTCAAAGGGTGGTAAGGTTGACCTAGGCGGTTAAAGGTTGACCTAGGAGGTCAAAGGTAGATAAGGTTGACCTAGGAGGTCAAGGGTTGACCTAAGAGGTCGGAGGCGGATAAAGTTGATCTAGGCGGTCAAGGGTTGACCTAAGAGGTCGAGGGGTGACCTAAGAGGTCGAGGGTGATAAGGTTGACCTAGGAGGTCAAGGGTAGACTAAGAGGTCAAGCGGATAAGGTTGACCTATGGGGTTAGAGGTTGACCTAAGGGGGTCAATAGCAGAGAAAGTTGACTAGGGTCAAAGGTTGACCTAAGGGGGTCAAGAGCGGAGAAAGTTGACCTAGGGGGTCAAGGTTGACCTAGGAGTCAAAGGTTCAGAGGGTTGACCTAGGAGGTCAAAGGTTCAGAGGGTTGACCTAGGCGGTCAAAGGTTGACCTAGGAGGTCAAAGGTTGACCTAAGGGGTCAAGGCGGATAAGGTTGACCTAGGAGGTCAAGGGTAGATACAGTTGACCTTGGAGGCCAAGGTTGGGAAGGTTGACCTAGGTGGTCAAAGGTTGACCTAGGAGGTCAAAGGTAGGTAAGGTTGACCTAGGGGGTCAAAGGTTGACCTAGGAGGTCAAAGGTAGGTAAGTTTGACCTAGGGGTCAAAGGTTGACTTAAACGATAAGATTGACCTAGGGGGTCAAAGTTTGCCTAAGAGGTCAAAGGGTGGTAAGGTTGACCTAGGAGGTCAAAGGTTGACCTAGGGGGTCAAAGGTTGGCCTAAGAGATCAAAGGTGGTAAGGTTGACCTAGGGGGTCACAGGTTGGCTTAAGGTTGACCTAGGGTCAAGGTAGACCTAAGAGGTAAAGGCGGATGAGGTTGACCTAAGAGGTCAAAGGCGGATGAGAATGACCTATGGTGTCAAAGGTTGACCTAAGAGGTCAAAGGCGGATGAGGTTTTGGCCAAAGCGGGCCGAGATGATAGGCCAAGATGGGAATTTTGATAGATGGCCCACCGTGGTGAGCGATGGACCTTAGAGGTCGCCTAGATGCAATGCACATTTATTTTGCGAAAAGTTTTGCATTTATTTACATCCTAAATGGGTGGTCCGAGGAGTGTTCTAATCTCTATGTGTGGGTTGACACGGGTTAGGTTAAAGGTTCCCACCGCTCGCGGAACGTACACGGTGAGTGAGTAGACGAGTGACTCGAAAAGAGGCGCAGTAGCGCACAAATTCCCGCACATCGAAAACTCCGGTAGTAGGGACATGTGCAGTGCTGACACGGACTAGTGGTAGTGTGTGGCAAGAAACTAATTCTTTTTAAGGAAAAGAGAGAAGTTTGAATGTTTGAATGATGCTATGCAATGCAATGCAAGAGAAGGAAAATAATGTACAAGGGAGCATAGCAGAGTTTTGTTTGACCTAGTACTAGGGGAAAGTACAAAAATACATGTATTGAAAATACAAGGTACACATATTAACATGGCAAAATACAGGTGCATGTGCCAAACATGGCAAAGTGTGAGGTGCATGTGCAAACATGGCAAAGTGTGAGGTGCATGTGTAAACATGGCAAAGTGTGCATGTGTAAACATGCAGGTGTGTGCATGTGTAACATGGCAAGTGTGCATGTGTAAACATGGCAGGTGTGTGCATGTGTAAACATGGCAAGTGTGTGCCATGTGCGAACATGGCAATTGTGCATGTGTAAACATGGCAGGTGTGTGCATGTGTAAACATGGCAAGCATCATGATGTTGTTAGACCCACTAAGTTTGAAAAAGTTTCAAAGCAGTCCCCAGCGGAGTTGCCACTGTGAATACATGTGTTTGAATTTGAGAATATTCATAGCAACATTAAAATTATGAGAGTCGCCACGCCGTTTTAATTATAGCCAAAACATTGAGAAAAAGCATGTTTAATGGGTTCGGGGGTCAAATTACAACAAGAGAAGAATATTGAACGTTATCACTCCTATTGCCCGAATTGATCGGTCTTTCTATCATGATGAATGTGTTAGTAGTGTGTTAGTGTTTTAGACCGGATCCGAAGATTGCCTACGTTCCTCTCAATGTGAGAAGCTCAGGTCAGCGTAGTTCGCAGAGAATTAGAATAGGCAGAAGGATCGGGATCATGCATAATGAGGGGGGAATTACCTAAAGTTTAGGGTTTAGAAGTAGTTCCTAGATCATCCTCGGGTTGATGAACCCTCGATCATCGTCGGCTATGAAATAACATGTAATTATGAAGATCGCAACCCTAAATATAGCATAAATAAGGTTTTAATCCATGAACACGATGAACATATGAAGAACATATTATGAACATGTGAATGAGCATGCAAAGAATATGAAGAAACTATGAATAAACATGTACGAACATGAATATAAAAGATCTACATTAAGAATAATGCAAGAACACGAAGAAAAGTTAGAAACTTACCTATGTTGGCAAGAAATAAACCTTGATCTCTTGGAGGTTTGAATGCTAATTAGAGAGAAAATTGTGTTTAAGAACTCTCAAATTCGGATCCCAAAACCAATGGAATGGAGTGGTTTATATAGTAAACTGATGGGAGGATCTGACGGTCCAGATCATCCGGCGCAAGGTTGGCCGCCTGGCCATTGTTGATGCCGGTTACAAGAGTGGCCGCGTGGCCAAGATCAACGCGGAGCAATGTTGGCCGCGTGGCCAAGGCTGCCGACTGACTTGATTTTCAAGCTAGGGTTTCACTGTTGCTTTATGGTAACCCTAAGTTGCCTATTTTGATGGATTTTGTCATAAATGGGATATTTTGGGAATCCAGGACAAGTCTTTGCAAGGTTTCTAATTCCTATAAAGTCCTTGTATATTTGGGAAAGCCCTAATAAACTCATTTTCAGGTCGGGTACTAACAGGCGCCTGACCAAGCTAGAAAAGAATTGGACTTTCTGTCCAAATGAGCGGGCACTCGGGGGGTACCAGGCGGGCGCCCGGTATGCCGGTTTGGAATTTCCTAATTCGATTAGGAATGGTTTTTACCACAAGTTACCTATTTGGAATAGGTCTTAATTGTGTATAAAACCACCAATTCGGCCAGACCATGTTAACAAGTGCTTTTGTGAGTCTCAAAGAGTTTGAGAGAGAGATTTTATTTTGTTCTAAGATATCATTGATTGAGGAACAAAATAATTCACAAAATAAATTCCATATAGTTCTTTATTAAATTGTGAAAGCGTGTTTTACAATTATTGGTCTAGCAACCAAGATCAAAGAAGCTCCTTTGATATTTGTTCGAAGTGTGGATACCGCTAGAAGGTGAAAATCATCATCTTCAAAGTTCGTGTTCAAGCTTTGTGATCGTGATCAAGTCTTTAAGTTTCTCCACCAAAGATCAAGAGAAAATTCATAGCCATCAAGGGTTAGTTATTCCTCTATTCATCTTGTTGTATTTGATTTAATCATATGAACGGATCCATGGCTTTGGGTTTTCTTAAAATTTTAATTGCTATATTCCGCCGCGTATGTTACTTGGAAACCCAACAGTGGTATCAGAGCCCCGTTCATGTTGATTAATTCAATACTTGGATCATGTTGTGTGTATATAAATTGTTTATGTGCCAAGCATGATATGAATATTGGATTATATGATGTTTATGTGTTTTGTGATTTTATGTGGTTTATTGTTTTTCCAACTTTAATCGCACGATTCAATCACAATAAAAATTATGGTGGATTCTGAATTATTTCGATTATTGATTTTGATTGGATCAAAGTTTTAATAATCGGGGAAAAATAATTTCGAGACAAAATTTTGAACTTTAAGATTCCATACTATTCTGGCCATTCAAGCGGGCGCCTGGTCTTTTGCAGGCGGGCGCTCGGTGGTCAAGATTTGTTCTGATTTTGGTTAAAATCTGAATATGGAATTTTCGATAAATTCGACAAAACCAGTAACAGAACCAGTCCAGACTTGTTGATCTGGAATGGGTTTTGGGTAGTTGGTTTGTGTGTGGATTTTGGGGTTTGATTTTCCTATTTGTTTTAGTCTTGTGATTCCTAGATTGGTTCAAGTTTTGTATGGCTAATCTGCGTTCATCGAGATTGTGTTTCCCAAAATTGATCGCAATCACAGTTTCAAAGATAAAACGAAGTTAGAATTATGAAGAGTTCATAATTGCTAAAATTGAGAAACAAAGTTCTTGATTCAATGATTGGAGATCCATGTGGAATTGTGAATGCAATTGGCCTACGTTCATCGAGACCATCTATTGCTTAGTTTCGGCCACATGGACTACTTTCTTGGTTTCTTGAATTAGTGCGGGATTGTGGTTGCCTAATGGCTTAGTTCGACCGCGCTTCTTGTTGTCTTGATTTGGAGATAATAACCAAAGTTGAAATAGTCTCATCCTCATAATTATAGAGAAACTAATGACACATAAATATCATGCTTAAATTAATGGAGATTAATTTAGTGGCTAAACTTGATGTGTAACATGTTTATATTATGTGCTCATAAATGTGTTATATGCTATATGTGATGAACCTTCAAAGAAAGTTTTAAGTCTTTTATTGCCATGCCATGATTAAAACACTTGTTAGTACATGAGTGATTTTAATGTAGATTCGCCCTAGCGAGATGCATTAAATTTGTTTATGTATGAGCAAGATAGATAGTGTGGGCACGCCCTAGCGGACACATTAACTGTGCGTTTAAAATGGTTAGACTTAATTGGGCGTCAAAACAGTTTTGGGCCTAGGCAAAGATGAGGTTTAATATGCTTTTTGAAATTTGATTTCTTAAAGAATCTCATAAAAGGAACTAAGAGTCATATGAGATATGATTGACAAGAGTTGTCTACCTAATTAATTTGATTTTGTGTAATCCGCCTTAGCGGACTTGAAATTAAATTAAAGTTGGATCTTAACCCATTTGAATTATATTATACATTGGATGTATATGAAGGTTATATAATTTAGTGGGAGTATTTTGTTTGAAAATACATTATTTATCTCTTTAATGAAAATCGGTACTTATTAAATTTTGGAAATTTTTGCATATTTGTAGATAATGACTAATAACACTCAATCAATGTCGTTGCGATCGATCCTTGAGAAGGATAAGCTCGAAGAGATTGGTACAAACTTTATGGATTGGATCCGTAGCATAAGAATTGTTCTTAGGTAAGAAGATAAGTTGTACATTCTCGATGGGCCTCTCCCCGCTGAACCACCGCCTACTGCCCCTAGGGTAGAAAGAGACAATTACAAGAAACATCGTAATGATTCTAGAGATGTAAGTTGTCTCATGCTTGCTGCTATGTGTTCAAAACTCCAACAAAGTTTGGAACATTTGGAAGCCTATGAGATAGGCGTGGAGTTGAGAACCATGTTTCAAGAGCAAGCTAGGCAAGAGAGGTACAAGACCATTGTTGCATTCACTACTAGTAAAATGAATGAAGGGCAACAAGTGAGTCCTCACTTTCTTAAAATGAAAGGTTATGTAGAGCACCTTGAGAAACTTGGCTATCCAATCCCATTGGAGCTAGCCACAGATCTCATTCTTAATTCATTGCCTAAAAGTTATAATCAGTTTGTAATGAATTATAACATGCATGGAATGGATAAGAAGCTCTCTGAGTTGCATGGGATGCTCAAAACTGCAGAGATGAAAATTGTGGAGAAAGGTTCTCCCGTTCTCTTGGTTCATGATGGGAAGAAGCCTGGTGCCAAGGCAAGGGTAAGGCAAAAGTTGTCAAACCCAAGATAAGCAAGGCAAAGGTTGCCAAGGCTTCTGAGGCAAAACCTGATTCACAAAAGGATGCAATCTGTTTCCATTGTCAAGAAATTGGTCATTGGAAACGTAATTGCAAGGCTTTCTTGGAAGAGCAAAAGAAGAAGAAGAGCAGCAAGGCTGCGTCGACTTCAGGTATCTATATGATAGATATTCTCCTTTCTACCACTGATTCTTGGGTATTGGATACCGGATGTGGTTCTCACATTTGTCTAAATGTGCAGGGACTAAAGAATAGGAGACTGCTTAAAGAAGGTGAAGTAGATCTACGTGTGGGAAATGGAGCAAGAGTTGCTGCATTAGCCGTAGGGACTTATGAAGTCACTTTACCTTCCGGATTAATTCTTGTTTTGAACAATTGTTATTATGTTCCGGATTTAAGCAGAAATATTATTTCAATTTCTTGTTTGGATAATGAAGGTTTTAAGTTTCTTATTGAGAATAAGAAATTTTCTATTTATTTAAATGATGTGCTTTATGGTATTGCTAATTCATTTAATGGCCTTTATATCTTGGATGTCAAGAATGAAAATAATGTCTATCATGTAAATAAGAAATCTAAACCTAATGATGTAAATCATACTTATTTGTGGCATTGCCGTCTTGGTCATATTAATGAGAAGCGTATCTCAAAACTCCATGGGGACGGACTTTTGGGTTCATGTGACTTAGAGTCATATGATACTTGTGAGTCGTGTCTTCTTGAAAAATGACTAAGACACCTTTTACCAAGTTGGGTGAAAGGGCAAGCGACTTATTGGGGTTGATACATTCCGATGTATGCGGACCATTAAGTAGCAATGCTAGGGGAGGATTTCAATACTTCATAACCTTCACTGATGATTATAGTAGATTTGGGTATGTTTACCTAATGAAACATAAAAGTGAAGCATTTGAGATATTTAGAATATTTCAAAATGAAGTAGAAAAACAACTTGGCAAAAGTATAAAGGCACTTCGATCAGATCGAGGTGGTGAATACTTAAGTCAAGAATTTGACGATCATCTAAAGAATTGTGGAATAGTTTCACAATTGACTCCGCCCGGAACACCACAATGGAATGGTGTGTCTGAGAGGAGAAATCGGACTTTGTTAGACATGGTTCGATCAATGATGAGTCAAGTTGATCTTCCAATATCCTTTTGGGGTTACGCCCTAGAAACCGCTGCTTTCACACTAAATCAAGTTCCAACTAAATCGGTTCCAAAGACTCCATATGAGATGTGGAGTGGAAAGAAACCTAGTTTATCTTTCATGAGGATTTGGGGTTGCGAAGTTTATGTCAAGAGACTTATCTCTGACAAACTAGCACACAAATCTGATAAATGTATTTTCGTGGGATATCCTAAGGAAACTAAAGGATATTACTTTTACAACCGAGAGGACAACAAAGTGTTTGTTGCCCGAACTGGTGTCTTTCTAGAGAAAGAGTTTCTCTCCAAAGAAATCAGTGGAGTAAAATAAATCTTGAAGAAATTCGAGACCCAGAAAATAACAGTGAACCAATAGTGGAACAAGAACAAGAACCACAAGGAGTTGTGGAACCTGTTCAAAATACACAAGCATCTCGCAGATCTAGTAGGTTACGATCCGAGCCCGAGAGATATGGATTTCTCTTAACGGATAGTAATGAGGTAGAAATCATTGAGAATGATGAACCGTCAACCTACCAAGAGGCGATGTCTTCTCCTGATTCGGACAAGTGGCTTGGAGCCATGGAATCCGAATTGCAATCCATGCAAGACAATCAAGTTTGGAATTTGATTGATGCGCCCAAGGTGTAAAAACCATAGGATGCAAATGGGTCTTCAAGAAGAAGACTGACATGGATGGGAAGGTGCATACTTATAAAGCTAGGCTTGTAGCGAAAGGTTATAGGCAAGTTCATGGTATTGACTATGATGAGACCTTTTCACCCGTAGCAATGATCAAGTCTATAAGAATTTTGCTTGCCATTGCCGCATATCATGACTATGAAATATGGCAGATGGACGTCAAAACCGCTTTCCTAAATGGAAAACTTCAAGAGGATGTGTATATGACACAACCAGAAGGTTTTGAACAAGATTCTAAGGTATGCAAATTGCAAAGATCCATCTATGGATTGAAGCAAGCTTCTAGGAGTTGGAATCTCCGTTTTGATGAATCGGTCAAAGAGTTTGGTTTCATCAAGAACGAAGATGAACCTTGTGTATACAAGAAGATTAGTGGGAGCATAGTGCTATTCCTTATTTTATACGTGGATGACATATTACTCATTGGAAACGACATTCCTACACTTCAGTCTGTGAAGACTTGGTTAGGAAAGTGCTTTGCAATGAAAGATATGGGTGAAGCCGCATATATTCTTGGCATTAAGATCTATAGAGATAGATCAAGGAGGCTACTTGGTTTAAGCCAAAGTACATACATTGACAAGGTCATTAGAAGATTCCGTATAAAAAATTCTAAAAGAGTCACCTTGCCCGTGTTACATGGAGTTTCTCTAAGCAAGACTCAATGTCCTAAGACAAACGATGAGCGTGAGAAATGAATGATGTTCCATATGCTTCGGCAATTGGGTCCATCATGTATGCCATGATTTGTACTAGGCCGGATGTATCTTATGCTTTGAGCATGACAAGTAGATATCAATCCGACCCTAGCGAAAATCACTGGATAGCTGTAAAAGCGATTCTTAAGTACTTGCGAAGAACTAAAGACTCGTTTTTGGTCTATGGAGGAATGGAAGATGATCTCATTGTAAATGCTTACACGGATGCAAGCTTCCAAACTGACAAAGATGATAGCCGATCGCAATCGGGTTTTGTGTTTATGTTAAATGGTGGAGCTGTAAGCTGGAAGAGTTTCAAGCAAAGTACAACCGCTGATTCTACAACAGAAGCTGAGTATATTGCTGCATCGGATGCTGCAAAGGAAGCTGTTTAGATTAAGAAGTTCATAACTGAACTTGAAGTGGTTCCTAGTATTGCTAATCCAATAGACCTTTATTGTGATAATAATGGTGCTATTGCTCAAGCAAAGGAACCAAGAGCACATCAGAAATCCAAACACATACTTAGGCGTTTTCATATCATTCGAGAGATCGTTGATAGGGGAGACGTAAATATATGCAGAGTACCTACTGATGACAATGTTGCGGACCCGCTAACAAAGGGACTTCCACAAGCTAACCATGATGGTCATGTTAGGTCCATGGGTATTAGATACATGGGAGATTGGGCCTAGGGCAAGTGGGATATTGTTGGTAGTGGTTCCCTTGGCACGTTTAATAAACGTTGTAATTGTTATCATTTATTTCATATCAATAAAGAGATGTTTTGATTATTATTGTTGTTCATGTTTACTTTAATAATCCCCGTCCCTAGTACTTGTTAAGCACTAGTATAAAGGCTAAATGATCATGGGATGATCATGTTAGATTTATGGGTACTTGTTTGGAACAAGGTACTGGACATGACCCGCTGTATGAGATTTATGTCATGGTCTATGTCGTACATATATCTCATATTAGTTATGTCATTTAATCCTTAGACATGAGTTATTATAGTCTTCCACTTGATGAACATTGTGTTTGACATATTCAAACGCTACCTTAACACGGTAGTTATAAAGGGTATGATTGGCATAATCGGATTCCCGTTGGGAAGAATAATAAGCTAAATGGATTTGTCCCTTCACGGAGAGATGTCAGCTTGGGCCCCTCGAAGGAATGATGTTGATGAAATGTTCGGCCGGACTCAAATGGATTGATTGGATCAATAGCATTTGAATTATCAACATATTCGGAATCGAGAAAGTATTGAACAAAACAAGTTGACTGTTTGACCATGACTTATGTTCAATGACATCGTGGACAAAGGGATTGTGACATATTCTAAAGGAATGTGA
Source organism: Campanula takesimana (assembly GCA_026119855.1). Taxonomy (NCBI): domain Eukaryota; kingdom Viridiplantae; phylum Streptophyta; class Magnoliopsida; order Asterales; family Campanulaceae; genus Campanula; species Campanula takesimana. Next base: position 58,658 of record JAOWBW010002072.1, read on the forward strand.
ACTTGTATCTAGTTATACTTGTAGATACCCCGGGAAACCACGGCTTGGCTAGAGCGGTGAATTATCCTAGGATGTCTAACTTGTTTTGATTGTTTAGAGTCGCCACCTATGTTTTTAAAGGAACATAAGAAAAAGCCTAAAGGAACATAAGAAAAACCTAGAAATAGCCTAATTTCTGTACAAAACCAGAGATTCGGGAGAGAAGGGTTCGGGGTTAGGTGACGGAGTGGGAAGTACTTAAACACCCACTCCACCCCGCTTACGCGGGTCTTGCTACTATTGGTGTTCTAATATTTACATGTCCTTCAATTAATTAAATAGAAATGTGCTAACAATTGTGATGAGAAGAAAAGGGGAAATAAAGGGGAAATAAAATAGAATTGTTTTATTTATTTAATGATAAAGATTACATGTAACAAGTAATGTTAAAGAATTACATTAAGGGATGAAGAGAAATTAACATGGTGAATTAAAGTTAAGATTAAAATGTAGGGAGATAACCTTAACAAACTCAATATGTGAAGTAGTCATGTTGGTCATGTCCCATTAATGGGGATTGCATAGATCAAGAAGAAGAAAACAAAGGAAGAAAATGGAGTTGTACCTTGAGAAAGAGGACTTGGAACCTTGACTTGAAAGTGTTGTTGTTGTAATGAAATTGTTGTAGAACAATTTGTGTAGAGTCTTGTTACTAAAAACTCTTGTTGGGAGAATTTGTGTATAATGTAGTTGGTGAATCAAGGTTGGAGTCCAAAAGGAAGTCCCTTTCCAAGGTAGAAGATGATGGTTTTTATAGGTAAAAAAGAGAGGGAAATGATGGAGGGAAATTGGTCATCCATGTGAAATGGAATGGGCCAATCACAAATAAGATAAATGAATAAATGAAAATAAAAGAAATAAAAGAAATCAAATAATAAATGAAAGAAATATTAGTTTTTTGGGAAAAGGCTTAGAATTTGGGATTGGGAGTTAATGAGAAAAGGGGGGATGAATGTGGATGAGAAAAGAGGTCTTTTGTGATCAAGAAAGAGATGTTGCAAATAAGAAAAGGGAGGGAAATAAGGTGCAATCCGTTACTGCCAAAATGGGAAGCGCGCGAGTCCGGCTTTTGGGGCAGGACGCGCGCGCGGCTCACTGACAGTTCCGGAAGCGCCCGCGGGTGAAAATGACAGAATGACAGAAATGACTCTAAAGTTAATTCTGTTATGCAGTTTAGTCCAAAACTAACGGAATCAGTTAGGAACTTAACCGAAGTAACAGAAATTAATGAAAATAAGTTAAATAAAAATACTTTGTATGCAATCGGGGTGAGAGGTCCAAGGCAGAGTGTCTACAGAGCCCCTCGGCGACGTGGATTGCAAAGCAAAACGCATCGACGAAAGTAAAAACACCCGCCGAGGATATCGACAAAGCAAAAAGGAAGAAAAGAAAACAAAGACTCGATAAAAGTAGGAATTTGAAATTGCGATTGATAGAGGTGCGCTCCCTGCATGAGCGACTTTTGCTGGAGTGTTGAATTGGAGCTCATGGGAGCTTGTCTCGATATGGACCGAGTTGTTGAGTTGGGGCTCATGGGAGCTTGTCTCGATATGGACCGAGTTGCCGACTTGGAGCTCATGGGAGCTTGTCTCGATATGGACCGAGTTGCTGACTTGGAGCTCATGGGAGCTTACCTCGATATGGACCGAGTTGCCGACTTGGAGATCATGGGAGCTTGTCTCGATATGGACCGAGTTGCCGACTTGGAGCTCATGGGAGCTTGTCTCGATATGGACCGAGTTGCCGACTTGGCGCTCATGGGAGCTTGTCTCGATATGGACCGAGTTGCCGACTTGGAGCTCATGGGAGCTTGTCTCGATATGGACCGAGTTGCCGACTTGGCGCTCATGGGAGCTTGTTTCGATATGGACCGAGTTGCCGACTTGGGGCTCATGGGAGCTTGTCTCGATATGGACCGAGTTGCCGACTTGGAGCCGCATCTTCTTATGTTGTTGACCTTGTGGGGTGTGGGCACGGTTGACCACTTTCTGGTGGGGATGAAGTGCCTTGAGTAGCGGATGCTTTTGACTTCGTGGTGGTACCTGTTATGTGTGTGCTTGACAGGTATATGTGTTCTTCCAAGAAGATGCATGAAGTCTGAAATGAAGAGAGAGAAATTGTGCTCTTGGTGTGATGGGATTTTGGAACACCCTTGCAATGAGAGAGAAGTAAGAATGTAGAGAGTGATCTTGTGTGCGGTGTGATTTTGAGGAAAGCATTAGATGTATTCATACCTTCACTTACCATTGCCGCTTGAGTGGAGATGGATTTCTGATGTCCGCGGAGGATGCTTTGATGGAGAATGTCCATTCTTAGGATGTTGATGAGAGAACGCTCTTGATGTTGGGTTGGCGAGATGGTACTCTGGATGATGGGTTGGTCGTGCCAAAAGGCTGCCTACGTATCCCTTTAAGAGAATCAGACCAGCGTAGTTCAAGGATGATGGAGAACGCTGGAGGAGAAGCTAGGAGCAAAGCAAAGTAAAGCACATAATTTTGCACGTAGAAGGAGAAAAAGAAAGAAAAATCTTTTTTTTTTTTTTTTTTAGTTCGTGGGTGAACCATTTTAGCCATTGTGTGTTTTGTGAAGCTAACCCAAGATCAAGTTATGCTCAGTCGAAGTCCGGATTGCCTCGCTTGAATTCTGTTGTCGCTGGTATGCCCAACGAAGATTGATGTCTAGCCCCAAGAGATTTGTCGATTATGGGGCTTCAAAAGGCTTTTGATGCCGAGATGAGGGGTTGCTGATTGTAAAGCCCCTAGAATGCCTTTGATGCCAAATTTTGAGGGACTTGCATAGCTCCAAGATAAATCAGCTCTTGGACCATTCGAGTAAATGGCCCTTTGTTGTTGTAGTGAGCAAGCCCCAAGAGGAGATCGTTGATGCCAAGCTTCGAGAGATTGCAAAGCCCCAAGTGTCGTGGGCTAGTAGATGGCGGGATGTGAAGACCGTTCATTGTAAAGCCCCAAATTATCTCGTGATTGGCTCGGCATTGAGAGCGGATGTACCGTTTGGTAGAATTCTTGATAGACATATCCTTCTTGCTCTTACTGAGGAGATGAATGGCCTCATTGTGGTCGATACCCAAATGGCTGAGGGCTTATGTCAACGGATGCACTAATGTCTTGCGGTACCGTTGAGGTCGCGGAGGATAAGGTCTTGGCGTGATAAAGTCTCAAATGAGTATGCTTGCTTGACTCTTCTTGAGTTGAACTAATGACGGATCTTCGGATGCAACTGGTGCTGTGGCCCAACTTTATCTGAGCTGCACCTTGTGCTTTTGATCTTGGAGAAGGGGGTGCTGAATTGCAGAAACATTGGGATTGGCCGTGGCATTTCCCGCTATAACCCTGTTTTGATTAGAGTTTAGCATATTGAATCTTTTTCCTTTTCTCTAAGACTTCCTTCAAAATTCGCTGTGAGTTCTAACAAAATCATCAACTTCATTCATAACATCGGAGTCTTCATTTAAAACCAAGAGGCCTTTGACTTGAAGTGTTGAGAGACCCTTGAATCTTGATTGTTCTCATGGAGCCATAAGACTACTCCACATTGCACTTGCTCAAGTATTGTTGCCCAAAAGACTGTCGGTCGCGCAGCCCTAATACTGCCCTTTTCTTGAATTACTGTAATGCCGTAGCCCAAAAGATTGTAGATTGCGAAGCCCGTTGAGACCTTCGGTGCTGAATTGAGGAAGTTTCCAATGTTGTACATGACTTGGCTGGGGATACTGCTGGGGAGTTAATTGCTCTTTGCCGAGGGAGCCTTTAAGACTTGACTGTATCCCCTAGAGTGCCATCATTGATTGCGAGAAAGGTCCACCCTTGATTGGGGAAACGAGCACGGGCACACGTGACAAGAGGGCTTTTTGACATCCCTTTTTGAGAGACTTTGAGGATAGTCTCACACATCTTTTTTCGAGCATAGCCTCTAGGGCGTATTGATTGTCAAGTGAAGCAAAAGAAGTCCTTGTCCTTGAGTCACATAGCCCCTAGGGCGTCACCATTTGTTGAGCAAAGCAAGAGTGACTCATCCTCGTGCGAGGGAACAAACATGAGAGGACATGGCAAGAGTTACTCCATTTCTCGGGAGCCTTTCGGCGTACTTTAGAAGCACATACTTGAAGAAGCTTTGAAAACTGAGACACATGTTGTTGCTCTTTGTTGCCCAAGCCAATTGACTAGCTAGGGATTATTTGTGCAACCTCGTGCCCTTTTATGATGGGCTCGTTCTCGGATGGGTCTTGACTACCACGGGCCTTCTTTTCATGAACCCAAAAATGCACACTACTGGAGAATGATGCCAATAACCCAAAACAACCTTTGATGGTGCTATATCTTGTCGAGCCCTTTGCAATCCCAAAGTTGACTCGGTGGGGAATTGACTTGCTGAGGAGATCCAATGTAGAGCTCGTGCAGTTGTCTTCTTTAGAGGCCGGAGATCTCCATTTCTCTTTCCCTTCTCTCTCTCACTCTCTCATTTTTTTTTATGACGCACCATGTTTTTTGCCTAGACCGCCCTTTCGGGTTTTCAATCTAGCGGGCAACTCTTTTGCGTCTTCATTTTTTACTCGATTAATGAGGAAGTGTGCATTGACTCTAGCTGAGGATGAGAGACATGTGATTTTGCGGTGAAAAACCTTTTGTCACTAAAGATGAGTGACATTGACTCGACTAGGGAAGTGTCCCTAGTATTGACATGTATTTTTTTATTGAATTAAATGACTCGCGAAGGCAAGTAAGTCATTAAGAGAGAAGAGAAGGAAAGCCCCAATTTGATTGCAAGAAATTGGGAGTATGCAGAAAGAATAGAAGTCCCTAGACTCGACAAGGAGCGCGAAATGATTCCAAATCTAAGAAAGTTGTCAATCTTTTTGGTGATTAATTCATTGGCAAATGAATCGTACAAAGATGTCTTGACAAGTTCGAGATGAAGGCCAATCACCATAACGCGCTAGGGCTAAACATATCTTCTTTCTTGCATAAGACCGGACCCGAAGGTTGCCTACGTTCCTCCAGTGTAGAGGCTCAGGTCACCGTAGTTCTTGTGGATTCTCTCCATTCTTCATGATGAATTGTTGCTTCGTCCTTCGTTGGTGGATGATGATGATGATCTTGATGTGAACTTCTTTGATTGAGGGGATTTTTTTTATTTTTTTTTGTGTGCTCTAACTTTTGCCTAGGTTGATTTGATGGTTTCAACCTAGCGAGCTCTTTTTTTTTTTTTTTTTTTTTTTTTTTTTTTTTAATCCCCCCTTTGAAAACTTTGCTTGACTTCTTCATGATTGTTGCTCCACCTTGTTTGTCTTGGTTTCATCGTTGATGTTGGAGTCGATGTTTAGCCCCTAGGCGTTCAAGTGATGGCCTTGTTCTAAAACTTGTTTAGACATTTTTTCATCATTTTGCCAAGAATTAGATCGAACAACTTGGAAGAGTGTATAAGGACAAGAACGACTTTTATTTGATAAGAAGACTCGACACTTAACATGGGATGAGAGAAAACATTAATGCACACAAAGAGGACTTTTGACTCTTTTTTTTTTTTTTTTTTTATTCCTACTACTAGGTAGAGAAAGAGAAACGGAGATTGTTGTCGTCGTCCTCTTTGTTGAAGCCCCATTTCAAAACCAAGCCACTTCTTTGATGAGTTGCTCTTCACCCACGGTAAATTCGCTGTTGTCGATCAAATCTTGGATGATGTTTCGGAGAAGGAAGCACCCTTCGGTAGTGTGGCCACTATGCTTGTGGTAGCCGCACCATTCACCATGAGCATGATTTTTCAGTATCGCCTTCGGCTTGTACCCCTCCAAAGGTTTGATCTTCCCTCTTGCCACCAAAATTTCAAATGCCTCGGCTTGGGTTACTCCTTGGAGAGGAGTGAAAACTCGGTTGTTGGTGGTACCTTTGTAGCTTTTGAGGGTCGGGCCACTTGAGCATGCTTTATCATTGAACTTTGCTTTGCTGTCGGTGAGCTCTTGCAAATGGGCTTTGAGTTCGGAAACCTCTTCCTTGTGAATTCTTCTGTCATAATCAAGACGGGCCTTGAGTTCGGAAACCTCTTCTTTGTGAATCCTCTTGTCGATATCGAAACGGGCTTGCCACAAATTGTCTTTATGGCGGGCATCCTCGACAATCCTATCCATTTGTTCCCCCATTGATTTCATTACGTTGAGTAACCCTTCGTTGGACACAAAATCATTTCCACCGTTGTTGTTGTCGCCGTTGGAAGCCATTGGACCTATTGGAAGAGCACGGTTGATCTTAGATTAGCCCCACAAACACCTTTTGAGTAAAATAAATTTAACCAACAAACACAAAAAAGACTCAACCATATAAAGAAAATGACTCTTTTTTTTTATTTACAAAAGTCGGAAGGACGGAGTCCTTTTTGGGGTTTCTAGAAAAAATAGTGGAATCGTCACACTAGTATATAGACCTTCCCGCGGTCCCATATACTCATCGGATTCCACCACGCTTGTGAGCCCTACATGTGTCGGGATTAAACTAAATTAATGTAGTAAATCATACATGCGGGGATGGATTTTTATTTTCGTCCAAAATAGCCACTTTTGGGGACGGAGTTTTATTTCGTCCATTGCAACAAATTGGCATGTATGATTTGAAGACATTAGTTTAGGGAAATCTCGGCACATGGAAACCGACTTGAGTCACGGAGTGTTAGACCCTAGACTAGAATTGTGTGGCTTGTGCTCGGCTTGAATATGAGGCTCAAAGGTCACCCCCGGCATGTAGTCATGAACTACGCCACGGGCTGAGGTTTACCGCTTCGAAAGAGCCAAGGTCGAGTGGAGCTTGAAACTTTCTAGGACGGGCCTCGACGGGTTTGGGGTTGGACTTGTGCGACTCGATAGTGAGCAGTAGATAAGAATATGTGCATGTAGTGTGAGGTCTAACATGTGACAAAACATTTTTATTTTTTTTTCAAAAGAAATAAATAAAAAAAACAAATAAGCACATAATTACAACTTTCGAATCACCCGTGTGACCGATAAAAATAAACAGAAAGTAAAAGAAATTGTATGCAGGCCCGGTGCCCACACACTGTCATTCTGTTCTGTTTCTGTGCACTGTTCATTTGCAGGTTCTCACCCAGAAGCGCGCGCATTGGGTTGCCTATGCGAAAGGCGCGCGCGTGAGAGGAAGCAGGGCAGAGGCGCCCGCTTCTGGGTGAGAACCTGCAAATCAGTGGGTTCAAGGGATTGCCTTGACCCTTAATTAAGAAAATTTCCCCTGCAGAATTTGTTAGCACAGAAACATGGAATTGAAGGACAAGAAAGGAGGCGGGCGATTCTGGTAATAAGGGTCGGACGCGCGCGCTTTAGGCCAAGAAGGCCGGAGGCGCGCGCTTCCTACCCTTTTTACCAGAATGCGCAGAAAACAGAATAAAAGAACACCAAAAATGAAAACGCAAGTTTAACCCTCTATCGTCCCCAGCGGAGTCGCCACTGTAGATACCCCGGGAAACCACGGCTTGGCTAGAGCGGTGAATTATCCTAGGATGTCTAACTTGTTTTAGATTGTTTAGAGTCGCCACCTATGTTTTTAAAGGAACATAAGAAAAACCTAGAAATAGCCTAATTTATGTACAAAACCAGAGATTCGGGAGAGAAGGGTTCGGGGGTTAGGTGACGGAGTGGGATGTACTTAAACACCCACTCCGCCCCGCTTACGCGGGTCTTGCTACTATTGGTGTTCTAATATTTACATGTCCTTCAATTAATTAAATAGAAATGTGCTAACAATTGTGATGAGAAGAAAAGGGGAAATAAAATAGAATTGTTTTATTTATTTAATGATAAAGATTACATGTAACAAGTGATGTTAAAGAATTACATTAAGGGATGAAGAGAAATTAACATGGTGAATTAAAGTTAAGATTAAAATGTAGGGAGATAACCTTAACTAACTTCAATATGTGAAGTAGTCATGTTGGTCATGTCCCATTAATGGGGATTGCATACATCAAGAAGAAGAAAACAAAGGAAGAAAATGGAGTTATACCTTGAGAAAGAGGACTTGGAACCTTGACTTGAAAGTGTTGTTGTTGTAATGAAATTGTTGTAGAACAATTTGTGTAGAGTCTTGTTACTAAGAACTCTTGTTGGGAGAATTTGTGTATAATGTAGTTGGTGAATCAAGGTTGGAGTCCAAAAGGAAGTCCCTTTCCAAGGTAGAAGATGATGGTTTTTATAGGTAAAAAAGAGAGGGAAATGATGGAGGGAAATTGGTCATCCATGTGAAATGGAATGGGCCAATCACAAATAAGATAAATGAATAAATGAAAATAAAAGAAATAAAAGAAATCAAATAATAAATGAAAGAAATATTAGTTTTTTGGGAAAAGGCTTAGAATTTGGGATTGGGAGTTAATGAGAAAAGGGGGGATGAATGTGGATGAGAAAAGAGGTCTTTTGTGATCAAGAAAGAGATGTTGCAAATAAGAAAAGGGAGGGAAATAAGGTGCAATCCGTTACTGCCAAAATGGGAAGCGCGCGAGTCCGGCTTTTGGGGCAGGACGCGCGCGCGGCTCACTGACAGTTCCGGAAGCGCCCGCGGGTGAAAATGACAGAATGACAGAAATGACTCTAAAGTTAATTCTGTTATGCAGTTTAGTCCAAAACTAACGGAATCAGTTAGGAACTTAACCGAAGTAACAGAAATTAATGAAAATAAGTTAAATAAAAATACTTTGTATGCAATCGGGGTGAGAGGTCCAAGGCAGAGTGTCTACAATACTATTTAGGTAGGTATGACGGTTTGCTAGAACCTAATCATATCTTATGGGATCATGTTTGAGCCCATTGCCAACTTAGTATAATCCTAGAGGGTCACACACAATTGAACAAATCTTAAATAAAAGGACTATATTGGCATTTAGGGTCGGAGGACTTCCAAGGAATTTCTGGAAAGTTCTGGGCCTCCTGGTCAACCAAGCGGGCGCTTGGGTTGCACCAGGCGGGCGCCTGAACAAGCTAGAAAAGAATTGGACTTTTTGTCCAAATGACCTGGCGCTCGGGGGGTACCAGGCGGGCGCCCGCTATGCCGGTTTGGAATTTCCTAATTCGATTAGGAATGGTTTTTACCACAAGTTACCTATTTGGAATAGGTCTTAATTGTGTATAAAACCACCAATTCGGCCAGACCATGTTAACAAGTGCTTTTGTGAGTCTCAAAGAGTTTGAGAGAGAGATTTTATTTTGTTCTAAGATATCATTGATTGAGGAACAAAATAATTCACAAAATAAATTCCATATAGTTCTTTATTAAATTGTGAAAGCGTGTTTTACAATTATTGGTCTAGCAACCAAGATCAAAGAAGCTCCTTTGATATTCGTTCGAAGTGTGGATACCGCTAGAGGGTGAAAATCATCATCTTCAAAGTTCGTGTTCAACCTTTGTGATCGTGATCAAGTCTTCAAGTTTCTCCACCAAAGATCAAGAGAAAATTCATAGCCATCAAGGGTTAGTTATTCCTCTATTCATCTTGTTGTATTTGATTTAATCATATGAACGGATCCATGGCTTTGGGTTTTCTTAAAATTTTAATTGCTATATTCCGCCGCGCATGTTACTTGGAAACCCAACACTTATTAAGCACTAGTATAAAGGCTAAATGATCATGAAATGATCAAGTTAGATTTATGGGTACTTGTTTGGAACAAGGTACTGGACATGACCCGCCATATGAGATTTATGTCATGGTCTATGTCGTACATATATCTCATATTAGTTATGTCATTTAAATCCTTAGACATGAAGTTATTATAGTCTTCCACTTGATGAACATTGTGTTTGACATATTCAAACGCTACCTTAATACGGTAGTTATAAAGGGTATGATTGGCATAATCGGATTCCCGTTGGGAAGAATAATAAGCTAAATGGATTTGTCCCTCCACGGAGAGATGTCAAGCTTGGGCCCCTCGAAGGAATGATGTTGATGAAATGTTCGGTCAGACTCAAATGGATTGATTGGATCAATAGCATTTGAATTATCAACATATTCAGAATCGAGAAAGTATTTAACAAGACAAGTTGACTGTTTGACCATGACTTATGTTCAATGACATCGTGGACAAAGGGATTGTGACATATTCTAAAGGAATGCGAACTTGTATCTAGTTATACTATTTGGGTAGGTATGACGGTTTGCTAGAACCTAATCATATATTATGGATTCATGTTTGAACCCATTGCCAACTTAGTATAATCCTAGAGGGTCACACACAATAGAACGAATCTTAAATAAGAGGACTATATTGGAATTTAGGGTCAAAGGACCTCAAAGGAATTTCTGGAAAAATTCTGGGCTTCCTGGTCAACCAAGCGGGCGCTTGGGTTGGACCAGGCGGGCGCTTGAATGAGTCCGGAAAAAGGTCTGGACCTTCTAGTCAAATAAACGGGCGCCTGGGTTGGACCAGGCGGGCGCCCGGTCTGGCGGGCGCCCGGTCTGGCGGCAGAAAAATTCCTAATTCGATTAGGAAAGGTTTTTGGCACAAGTTACCTAATTGGAATAGGTCTTAATTGTGTATAAAAACCCCAATTCGGCCAGACCATAAAAGAGTAGTGATTTTGTGAGTCTCAAAGAGTTTGAGAGAGATTTTATTTTGTTCTAAGACATCCTTGATTGAGGAACAAAATAATTCACAAATAAATTCCATATAGTTCTTTATTGAATTGTGAAAGTGTGTTTCATAATTATTGGTCTAGCAACCAAGATCAAGGAGCTCTTGATATTCGTTCGAAGTGTGGACACCGCTAGAGGGTGAATTTTATCATCTACAAAGTTCGTGATTTTGTCCGTGATAAAGCTTCAAGTTTTCTCCACCAAGACCAAAGAAAACTTTGATAGTCATCAAGGGTTAGTTTTTTCCTTTATTCATTATGTTGTATTTGATTTAATCATATGAACGGATCCATGGCTTTGGGTTTCTTAAAATTTTAATTGCTATATTCCGCTGTGCATGTGTCTACGAAACCCAACAGAAGGAGTTATCGATCTTGCTCTTTATCGTTTTTGGGTCTTTTATGTCTTTTATTTCATACTCATTGTATTATTTTAAGACTTCGTTAAATTAATTAAATCGTTTGTGATTATTTAATTTCTGAGATTGTTGATTATTTGGGGACGGCCAATATATGCGCAAATTAAATAAATAAAGCATGTATGAATACTTTAAATATAACACTTAGCATAGAATTGGTATTTAATTGCTAGTCGGTAATATACCTTTGCTGTGTTTACCTGCAGAGAATGAAATCTCGTGGGTCTATGAAGGCAGTGGTAGAGATATGGCAGAGATTGCCGCCGGCTGGTGCGGTGAGGGAGAGGATCAGGGCTCTTGGCTTCGGTCCATTTTTCGATGCGGTGCATGCCGTGGAGGGAACCCAGAAGGTGATGGGTTTAGTTGAGGTGATGAGGGATTACTGGTGGGATACTACCTATACATTCCATTTCAGCTGGGGAGATGTGACCATCAGTCCCACTGACTTTGCCGCTATCACCGGGCTTATGTTCACGGATGTGGAGCTTCCCTTTGATGAGTCTCTGTCTGCGGACCCACACCGTCAGGTTGAGTTGATCGCGATGCCGTTGGGTAAAGGTGTGAAGGGAAATGGCTTTGAGGCGGGCTGTTTGAGGACCTTGTTAGATGAGGCTATCCAAGATTTTGTCAGCGACACTGATTGTCTGGTGCGAGCCATTTTATGGTATAGCCTGTCACAGACTCTATTCCCGAGTGCAGGGACATTTTGTTGGTTTTCTTTGCTGGGTGCCCTAGCTGATCTAGAGCGGGCGAGTTAGGTCTCTTGGGGTGGAGCTGGGCTGGCAGAGATGTACAGGTCTCTTGACTTTTGCTCGAGGTCGAGTACCTCGTCTTTTGATTGCTTTCAGTTTGCTTTTGAGGTATGTCTCTGACTTGCTTCCTTATTCCATATCCGTCTTTTAGAACTGTTCGGACTGAAAGGTTTCCTTTTCTCACAGGTGTGGGTCTACGAGTTGTTCCACATTCCTCCTTTTGGCGTGCAGGGGATCAAAGAGGTCCCAGTTATGAGGTTTTGGGCAAAGAGGAACCGGTTGGAAGGCCGCGGCAAGGCCAGGAAGATTCCCGATCTTGGGATTTTTACTTCGAGGCTGAGAGGTCCGCTGCATGTGGACTTCTAGTTCTTCCCTTGGTCGGATCTTATGTTGTCAGGGGTTGGTCATGCCTAGGAGTTCACTGCTTTCCGCTGCTTTCTAGTAGGGTTAACTGGGGATACCATGTATCTTAGTGAGAGAGTCTGCAGGCAGCATAACAGACATCTTATGGTGTGGGCCCCTCTTGAGCCACCGAGGAACATGTTGTATCCGGCTAGGCTAAGGGCGAGTGGTGACTACCGAGTGAGGACTCCGGCCCACTTTTACCAGGGTGGGGCTGACTATGAGTGGTTTGTGGAGCATGTGCTGGTGAGCCCACATGTATTGGCGAGGAGGCAGACTGGTGCCTATCCGGCTAGCTCGAGTAGAGGGGCTAGATATGGCATGGATATGCCGCGGTTCCCTAACAGTATTCGGATGCAGCTGGGCGGTGTCGAGGTGGATTTCGATCTGACTCCGACTGAGGCTGATGAGGTTACTGGGGGCCAGCTTCCTCTGCTTGGAGCTACGGTATGATACCCTTTTCTTTTCATTTCTGTTTTGCACACACACACTTTAGGTTTGTATCTAAACTGTGCTTAACTATCCCAGGTGACTCGGGAGGCTTATATCCTCTCTGTCCGTTAGGGCAACATTTTTGAGCGATTATTTAGGAGCTTGGCCACCGCTTGTACCTGCCGTTAGGAGGACGTGGTAGTGCCTCCGCGTAGAGAGAGAACACCTACGAAGGCTGCTTCCTCGTCCCGTGCCCCTCGGAGGTCTGTCAGATGTAGAGGTTCAGGAGCTACTGGATCCCACTATGTGCAGCAGCAGGGCCGTGGTGATGCTAGTGATGATGAGGAGGAGGATGTTGAGACCGAGGATTCCGATTCGGACTAGGCGCAGTCCTTATTCCTGCATTTGTTAGCAGGAGATAGAAAGAGAGAGAGAGAGAGGAGAACAAACAGATACATTTATGTACGATATTTTTATTTGTTTTTGTATATAATTAATTAGTATTTTATTTACATGTCTTTACATTTTGTACAATGCATGAGCCCTAGGGGTAAAATGGGGATTATACACATTGTGAGGCAGTTATACCCTCTTTATCGGACGTCTTTTGTGACTCGGGACCTTCAAAATGTCTGAGATGGGTCCATTCTGGCGTTTGACGGGGACAGACTTGCAGATCTATACGGATTGGCTTATGTGGCCGCGTGGCCAACCACGGGGAAAGATAGGCCGCGCGGCTAATCCTTGGTCTGACATGATTTTCATCAAATTTTTCCTTGTATGATCAGGACATAAACTGCCTACCCTATTTAATCAGCAGTCCGCAGGCAGACGAAGCAGACAGTGGTTTTTTCTTTCTTTGCTCTGGATTTTGATCTTTCTACGTTCTTCTGATGGATAGACACCCTAGGATTTCTAAGGAGCCACAACGCTACTTTATCAAGTGTTTGAAGATATGGGTCCAGAGGCTTTCGAAGACAACCCGTGCGTCTTTTGACAGGAGATTTGGGATCAAGTGTCTTTGGTACCTTTTCAGGGTTAAGTCTGATGAGAACCTAATTCACGCTGCTGCCAAGTTCTGGGATAACGAGAATCATGTCTTCAACTTCTCCTGTAATGAAATCACCCCAACGTATGAAGAGTTTGTGGCTCTTTATGGTGCAAGAGTGACGGATAGGGTAGCCATGCCACAGTACCAAGTGCCTGCAGAACTTCGGGTTTCCCAATTGCTGAGGGTTTCTATCGAAGTGGCTAGGGGCTTGCTGTTGGATGGAGATGTTGATCTTTGTGGGCTTCCCATCAGGTTCATTAATATCACGGTTGAGTCTGACAAGGCCTTAGATTGTCTAGCTCTCTGTCTATTTGCCTCGATACTATTTCCACCTTATGTAGGAGTGGCTACGATGGGTTGTCTTGACATGGTGGACCAGGCTCGGGCCAATCGTAGTATTATCCCTTGTTTGCTTGGGGAGACTTTGCATGGCATCAGAGAGTTGGCTTTGGGAGCCCCAAGATAAGTAGAGGAAGTACCCGACTGTTAACCCTATGGTTGCAGGAGTGGTTACGAGTTTTGGAGGAACCTGTTAGGCAAGTATCACCTTGGGTTTGTCAGAGTAGGCGAGTGAAACAGCCATTTGCAGGGATGGATCAGTCTGCATGGGTAACATATATGGCACAGATGAGTACGGCTCAGATCAACTAGATGGTACTTCATTGGGGGGTTATTAGAGCAAGGTGCGCTTAGAGCGGTCTTTGCATTGTTCGAGTCCCTGCCTTTGATGAGACCACTTATTACTATGCAGTGCGGGTGTGCCGTCAGTACGGGATGCCTCAGATTATACCTTCTTCATGGGATGAGACTTGCAGTAGGGTTAATACCAAGATACTCCCTATGAATGTTGGGGTTGCAGTGCTCTTGGAGCGGTGTTGGTCTTATGCTCTCATGCCCAGCACTTTCTGTATACAGCGACCCTATAACATACTTCTATCTCGAGAATACTTGGACTGGTACCAGACAACTCTGGGGAATATGGGACAGACTCTGAGGCGACTGAGACGTAGGGTGGTGGTACCTTACGTCTCAAGCAGACGCTTGAGAAGAGAAGAGACTTTACAATGCGAGGTGGCGACCGAGTTGACTCAGCTAGCACCTCTTGAGAGGAAAAGAAAGAAGGAAGGCCCAACGGGGGTGACTCAGCTTAGGAAGGCTTTATTTGATGACCCTACTAGACATGCTAGACGCGGACGAAGGGACAAGAAGCCGAAGAAGGAAGAAGAGGAGGAGGAGGAGGAGGAGGAGGAGGAGTGACTCCGAGTATCCAATCACAGCCGTTACAGACACATAGTTTAGATTTTAGTTTGTTTTGGTTTCTTTAAATTTCATTGCAGGTTATTTATTCGCAGGTTCTTTCGAGCTTAGACTCATCAAATAAATGTTAACGTGTAGTGACTTGTGGAAATAGAGATTTTACTTTAGTCATAAATAGATTGTTTGCTTTATTTGAATTTTGCTCAAACCAGATTTGGATTTTTATTTATTTGGCATTCCAGAACTCACAGGGACCTCCCAAGTATTTACAAGATGCGCAGGACTTATCCAGGATTTCCCGAAAATCTCAGATAAGAAGATATTGACGACCTGATTGGATGAGCTGCAAAGATATACGTTATCTAGGTTTTCTCCAGAGTCCAGATTGATCAGAGCCTCGGGAATCGAGCCAATCCCCAGGATCGGTAGGGCGGCCTTATCTGCCGGCCGGGCGGCCACATCTGCCGGCCGGGTAGCCACTTCCTCCAGGACAATATTTCCTATAAATAGGTGACCTCAGTTCATAATTTCAAAAAAACAAAAAAATCTCTCCTCCGAGTTCTACAGTCTAAACTGCAGACAGAACTCTCTCTCTAAGCCTTTCTAGCAATCCCGAAGGTCCGGCGAATCCGCGCTAGAGATTCGACTTCGTTCTTGTCAAGATTGGTGAGAATTCTACATGTTTTCTTAGTTTAGATTAGATTTATGCTAGTTTCATTATGTTTATACACCTATATTCATGTGATTCATAAAGTGTTTTTCATGTTCTTGCTAGAATTCATAAAATGCTCTATATCTAGGGTAGCGATCTTCATGTTTATGTGTTATTTAATACATGTTTCATGATGTTCTTATTATTATGCTAGATTTGCTACTTACCATGCGTAACATACTAGATCTAATGTTTTAATCCTTATTCATATGCATAGCCGATGATGATCCATAAGATCTAAGAACTACTTCTAAACCCTAACCTTTAGGTAATTACTCCCATGATCAATAACTCTCCCATGATGAACGTGATGAATACACATTGATCTTATCAATGGTATAGTCATTATTCTAGGATGTGATCATCTTGTATGAATCTTTCTCCTCCCCCTTCATTATGCATGATCCCCTCTTCTTCTCTCTATTCCGATTATGTGCGAACTACGTGGACCTGAGCTTCTCATCACGAGAGGAACATAGGTAATCTTCGGATCCTTTTTCAATCACTAACACACTACTAACACATTCATCATGATAGAAAGTCCGATCTATCGGGCGATAGGAGTGATAACTTGATATTCTTCTCTTGTCGTAACTTCACCCCCGAACCCTCTCTATTAGTTTTTCTGAATGTTTTAGCTCGATAAAAATAACGTGGCGACTCTTAATAAGTTAAATGCCAACTTGAATATCCTAATCCCATAGTAAAGATAAAATAAAGATAAATAAAAGAAAGATTTCCCGTGCGTCGCCCGCATTCGGAAAGGGGTATTCACACCCACTTATCTCACTCACAACAACTATCCACTTACTATTCTCTACCCCACTTTCTCTTTCCCACTCAACTATCTACCCTCACAATACATCAACTTTTTCTTAAATAATGTGCCAAACCCAAAAATTGTAAGTTAAAGAGGGATGGAGGGAGTAAGATATAAGATGTCCAAATCCTATAAAAGATCCAAGAGTCTCACATGTGATGTGATTGATAAGGAGTTATCTACCTAAATAGCTTGGTTTTGAGGTTCATGCCAAAGCAGACTCACAAATCAAGTGAAATATGGATTTTAGCCCATTGAAATCATATTATACAAGAGTTGTATTTGAAAGTGTATAATTTAGTGGGAGTATTTATGAAATACATTAAATATCTATAAATGATAATGGTATGAAATATAGGTGTATATTTATTTGCATATTTGTAGAATGTTTTAAACTTTAATCATGTATAATTACTGCAATCTGCCCACTTAAAGAGAATGAGATTAACTTTCTTGACCTAGTCATGAGCTTAAGAATTGTTCTAAAGCAATAACGGAGGTTATATATTCTTTATAAATCATATTCCTAAGAAACCTAATGCCTTAAGGTTGGACAAAGACATAAATTAGAAACATGTGGATGATTCTATATATGTCAATTGTCTTACAACTTTCTACCACATGTTTAGAACTTGAGAAGTATCTGAAACATATGGATGCTTATGGGATAAGCATTGAGATGTAGGAAGCGTTCATACAAGCAAACAAAGGCAAGAAGAATGTGAGATAGTTAACAAGCTAGTTTGGAACTAACAACGGATTTGATGTTAATTCATAAGCTACATTGGATGTTTAAAAATGCTAGACTTAATATCAAGATAAAGACCTTCTAAAACTTCAAGGTCTATAATAAAGGATTTAAGATAAAGAAAAGAGTTGTCAAACCTAAAGGGAATATTTGTTGTTAAACCTAAAATCCAAATGATGGAATTCTTACCATGGCAATGTGATTGACCATAGGAGAAATTACAATTTGAATTAAAAGCTCAAAAGGAAGGGTAGTAGGACTACCACTTCAAGTATTTATGTTTATCTTCTACTGCTAAGTTCTTGGGTATTGAATATCGGATATGGATCTCACATTTGTATAAATGTGTAAGACTTGAGAAATAGAAAGACTACTTAATAAAGGTAAAGATTAACCTATGTGGTGATAATGATGCAAAGGTTGCAACATTAATCATAGGAACTTGCGAAGTGTCTTTATCTAGTGGGTTCATATTTGTTATGAACAAATGTTGTGATGTTCATACTTTAAGTAGAAATATTATTTTTATTTCTTCATTAGAAGACTATGGATATTTCTTATTTTGAATAAGAAAGTGCTCCATTTAATATGATTTGCTTTAATTGTATTGCTAATCATATAATGAGATTTTATATCCTTATCTTGGAAGGACGAAATAATAAGTATAACATAAATAATGGAAATCCAAATCTAAGGATGTAAGCGTTACATTCTTAAAACATTGATGTCTATATCAAATGATAAGTAACACATATCTAAAATTCCATGGGACGGACTTTTAAATTCACATGATTTCGAATCATGTGATATATGTGAATCTTGGAAATTGATCAAGACACCTTTTACTAATAGTAGTAAAAGGAAGTACTCTTTTGGATTAATACATATTGATGTATGTAGTTCATTAAAGTAACAATGCTAGAAAGAATTTTGATAACTCATGGCAAAAGTATTAGGTTACTCTGATCTGATCAAAGTAATGAATATTTGTGTCACGACCCGAAATCTTGGCTCTATTTTATTAGTAATAAATATTATTATTTATTTATTTGCTTATCTATATATTTAAATTATTATTTATTTAAATATTTATGTGTTATAATAATTATGCCTAGCATTTTATTTGGGTCATTTGTGCTAGTGTAGTATTGTTGGGTCTTAATTGCTAATAGGGAGTGTAGAAATTGTGTGTGGTGTAGTGGAGGGGGCCTAAGTGTAAATCTTTTAAATCATTTCCCTACTCCCTCCCTACTCCTTCACTTCTCCCTCATACACTCCACCTCCATCTCTCTCTCCCACCACACCTCTTCCTCTCTCCTCCATTTGTGGTAAGTTTTCTTTCTTTCCTTCTCTCTTCATTTTCTTCATCTTCCTCTCATAATCTCTCATTTCTTAAAACTTGAAATGTGTTTAGATCGTCAATAGGATCGCGTAGAATCAAAAATATTCGAATTCCGTCAACTTTCATTATTTTCAGGTAAGTTACTTTTCCCCCATTTTGATGTTAAAATGTTCATATCATGTTCATATAATGGTTTTGTTGTTATATTTTGTCGTGACCCCGGACCCCGCGGGCCCGAGACCGCGAGCTGGACGTCGACTCTAAAACCAAAACTGGGAAAACCCAAGGTTAAAAATTTCATTTAATACCAAAAGGTGATAATCCAAAGTTTTACAAAACCAAGTTTGATAAAGACCAATTACATCTATCATAAACTTCCACAAGTTTATGCACAACAAAATACAAAATATACACAAATCCTAATGACGTCAATGTTTGGTACAAATACCCCAAAATGGTTACACATTTACATAATATAAACCAACCTATATCAACCTTCCCCAAAAGAACGGATCCACACCCGACGTCCTATTTCCCGTGATCAGCGAGACTAATCCTTAGCACCTGGGGGGGGGGGGGGGTTAAGGAAAAACAAAGATAAAAGAAAGGGGGTGAGATAAATCTCAATAAGTTACTAATGCAACTACATGATATGCTATGATGCAATATACAATAAGCAATAATAAATATCACATAGCACATAGCAATTATCACATAACAGATAGCAGCGGAAATAAACACATAACAAAGGATATAACCAAGGTTTTCCAAACCGGAACATCCAAATAAAGGATCGCTGCGCAGCTTCAATAATCGATCAATCATCATCTTCATAATAGCATGAAAGCCGAAGAGAAAACCCCGGTACCGGAACCCATAACATAAAGTGTCACAAGGGACAAGGACCATGACACAAAGTCATGCCCGCTAGCCAGATACATTCACAAAGGAACGCTGACTTATCCTTTCCAAGGCAATCTGGAGAAGGGGTAAAGAAGGGGCAAAACAATGGTCAACATTATAATGGACTTGGCTTTGCCATTATAATCTTTCCCATCGCCCAAACACACACAAAATACCAGCTGGGCTTTCACGTAAATGCTAAGTAATAATAATTTAGCATGAATGAACAACTTAAGGTTCCAAAGTAGGGAACCACTCAAATTAAGTTACCACAAAGGTCAACCAATGCAAACAGCACATCAAGGATGAACTACATTACCAAAACGGTACTTAAATACATTTCACCTCATGTTTATTCACAAGAGAATCAAATCCACACAATAAAGTGTTCCACGGTGTTATCTTAAGTTAATTAGAAGGATTAGACCTAAACTAGTTAAGCCTTAAGTCTTAAACCAAGCAAAAAGGTCAAATTCCTGGAACAGGGGGCGGGCGGGCGCCTGGTATGGGGCAGGCGGACGCTTGTTTGTCCAGTAAGTTTGGTCATCAGAAAATGACATGTAGGCGGGCGCCTGGAAAGGGTCAGGCGGGCGCCTGGTCTACGGACTGGGAAGAAATCTCAGCTGGGTTCACCATTTTCGAGCCAAAACACAAACCTTCCATAAATGCTCAAAATCAAAGCTTTCAAACTAGTTTCCAAGGTACCAAAACTACATCTAAACATCTAGGGAACCTAAACAACACCATCTAACAACCCAAAACCAAGAATCAAACCCAACATTCCAAAATCACCATTTCTTCCCAAGAACTCAAATAAATTCAAAATAAATTCAAAACTCAATCAAACTTCAAAAATAACACATCAAACATCACATGAACATGATATGAACATTTTAGCATCAAAATGGGGGAAAAGTAACTTACTTGGAAATAATGAAAGTTGACGGAATTCGATTCTTTTTGGCTCTACGCGATCCTATCGACGATCTAAACAATGTTTACGTTTTAAGAAATGAGAAATGACTAGAAGAAGATGAAGAAAAAGAAGAGAGAAGTAAAGGAAAGAAAACTTACCAATTTGAGGAGAGAGGAAGAGGGATGGCTGGGAGATGAGTGAAAGAGTGAGGGAGAAGGTGAGGGAGGTGAGGGGAATAGGGAGGGAGTATGAAAAATGTTTAAAAGATTTACACTTAGGCCCCCCACTACACTACACACAAACACTACACTCCCTACTAACAATTAAGACCCAACACTTCTACACTAGCCCCAAATAACTCAAGCAAAATGCTAGGCACAAATTATTATGACACATAAAATGCACATATCAATATTTAAATAAATAATAATTTAAATAAATAAATAAGCAAATAATTAAATAATAATAATTTAATTACTAATAAAATAGAGCCTATATTTTGGGTCGTGACATTCACTCCCCCTTAAAGAAAATTCGACCCGAATTTTAACGAGACTCACCTTAAACAAAAAGCCACGGAAATTTTCTCTCGATCTCATCACGAAGCTCCCACGTCGACTCCTCGATGTTATGATTCCTCCAAAGAACTCGAACCAATGAAATACTTTTGCTCCTCAACTCTTGGACTTTAGAATCTAAGATCCGAACCGGTCGTTCCTCATAAGTCATATCGGGCTCAATATCCTCCGGTATCCTCGGTAACACGTGAGATGGATCATGAACATACTTCCGAAGCATAGAAACATGAAAGACGTTGTGCAATCGGTCTAAAGATGGCGGTAACGAAAGTCGATACGCAAGAAGTCCAACCTTTCCCAAAATCTCAAACGGACCAATAAACCTCGGAGCCAACTTGCCTTTCTTCCCAAATCTACGAATACCCACCTTTGGAGATACCTTCAAGAATACCAAATCACCGGTCTGAAAGCTAAGATCTCACCTTCGGTTATCTGCGTAGCTCTTATGTCGACTCTGGGCTGTCTTCAATATCCCGGATAACTCTAACCTTTTCAACCGAATCCCGAAGCAAATCAATACCCAAAACTTTCGCTTCACCAACCTCATCCCAACAAATAGGCGATCTACATTTCCTTCCATACAAGGCCTCAAACGGAGCCATCTCGATACTAGCCTGATAACTGTTGTTGTAAGAGAACTCCACTAACGGTAGGTGCGAATCCCAAGAATCAGAAAAGTCTATCGAACAAGCTCGCAACATATCCTCAAGAATCTGAATAGTCCTCTCGGATTGACCATCGGTCTGAGGATGAAAAGCTGTACTGAATCGCAAATCTGTACCCAAAGCTTCCTGAAACGCCTTCCAAAACCTAGAAGTAAATCTCGGGTCTCGATCGGACACAATGCTAACCGGAATCCCATGCAATCTCACGATCTCATCGATATAAAGGGTCGCAAGCTTCTCCATCGAATATCTGATGTCAATAGGTAAGAAATGGGCACTCTTGGTCAATCTATCCACTATTACCCAAACACTGTCATACTTCCTACGGGTACGAGGCTGTCCCGTAACGAAATCCATAGTCACATGATCCCATTTCCACTCAGGAATCTCTAACGGCTGAAGTAATCCCGCGGGTCTCTGATGCTCGGCTTTGACCTGCTGACACGTTAAACACCTCGATACATACTCGGCTATTTCCCTTTTCATATTAATCCACCAAAATTGTTGCTTCAAATCCTGATACATCTTCGTACTACCCGGATGAATAGTATACCTCGATTTGTGACCCTCATCAAGAACTCTCTGTTTAATTCCATCAACATCCGGAACACACAAACGACCACGGAAAGTCAACACTCCCACCGGGCTAATAGAAAAATCCTCGAAATTCTTTTCCTTCAATTTACCCATTATCTTCACTAACTCGGGATCTTTTTTCTGAGCTTCCTTTATTCTTTGAATTAGGGTCGGAGACACCCTAATATTCGCAAAAATAGCCCCATGTCTCGATTCACGAGGAGACCAATCTCGAACATCCTCAAGCATTTTCCATTCTCGAACCATCATCGAAGCCACATAAGACTTTCTACTAATCGCATCGGCTACCACATTCGCCTTTCCCGGATGATAAGAAATCGTACAATCATAATCCTTCAACAATTCCATCCATCGGCGCTGTCGGTTGTTCAATTCCTTCTGAGAGAATAGGTACTTCAAACTCTTGTGATCGGTAAAAATCTCAAACTTCGCCCCATAAAGGTAGTGCTTCCACTTGTGCAACGCAAAGACTATCGCGGCCAATTCCATATCATGAGTTGGGTAATTCTGCTCACTAGGGGTCAACTTCCTCGAAGCATACGCAATCACTTTCCCATTCTGCATCAACGAACAACCCAAACCCTCTTTAGAAGCATCACTGAAAATCACTAGGCCATCGCTCCCATTAGGCAAAGTCAAGATCGGTGCAGTAGTCAACCTCTTCTTCAATTCCTCGAAACTCTTGTCACATTTCTCGGTCCACACAAACGGAACATTCTTCCGGGTCAACTGAGTCATCGGAGTAGAAATCCTCGAAAACCCTTCAATAAACCTTCGGTAATACCCGGCTAAACCAAGAAAGCTTCTAACCTCTGACACTGATTCGGGTCTCTTCCAATCCACTATAGCTTCAATCTTCGAAGGATCCACCGAAATCCCGTCTTTAGAAATAACATGACCCAGAAATGACACTTTCTCGAGCCAAAATTCGCATTTACTGAACTTCGCAAATAATTTCTCTCTCGCAAGAACGGATAAAACTGTCCTCAAGTGCTGTTCATGCTCCTCTCGAGACTTAGAATAGACGAGAATATCATCAATAAAAACCACCACAAAAGAATCAAGATAAGGATGGAAAACACGGTTCATCAAATCCATAAACACGGCCGGCGCGTTAGTCAACCCAAACGGCATAACCAAGAACTCATAATGACCGTAACGAGTGCGAAAAGCAGTCTTCGGAATATCCTCCGATCGAACCTTCAACTGATGGTACCCACTCCTCAAATCAAGCTTAGAGAAAACCACGGACCCTTGAAGCTGATCAAACAAATCATCAATATGGGGTAGAGGGTATTTATTCTTTACTGTAACCTGATTCAACTTCCGGTAATCGATGCACAATCTCAACGAACCATCTTTCTTCCGCACAAACAAAACCGGCGCTCCCCACGGGGAAACACTAGGGCGGATAAACCCTCGATCAAGCAACTCTTGCAACTGAACCTTTAACTCCTTCAACTCTGCGGGAGCTAACCTATAAGGTGCTTTCGAAATTGGAGCCGTACCCGGCAAAAGATCTATACAAAACTCAATCTCGCGATCGGGAGGCATAACATACTCGGTAGAGAAAACATCGGGAAATTCCCGAACTACCCGAACACTATCAAAACTAGGGGATTCTTTCCTAGTATCAAGAACACTAGCCAAATACCCCTCACAACCACTATGCAATAATTTTCTCGCTTTCATAAAAGAAATTAAGCGAACCTTTCTACTCAGAGGACTAGCCTCAAACACAAATTTAGGCACATCGGGAATAGAAAAAGTAACAGTTTTCTTACGGCAATCAACAGAAGCATGAAACTTGCTCAACCAATCCATACCCAAAATGACATCAAAGTCTTGGATATGAAGAACTACCAAATCCGCACAAAGGACTCGACCGCAAATAACCACATCACAAGCACGAAAGACTCGATCAGAAATCAAGCATTCTCCTATAGGGGTCGACACCTCTAGCACGTACGGTAAAGACTCGAATGCAGCATTTAACATGGAAGCAAATTGCACAGAAATGTATGAATGAGATGATCCTGGATCTACTAACGCTCGTGCGCTCACATTAGACACAAAAACAATACCTCCAATAACGGATGGATCATCAGTAGCTTGTTGTTGATTCATGGCAAATACCCTTCCTTGAACTTTGGGCTTCCCAGCGGCATCCTTTTCTGACCCTGATTAATACCAACTCCTGACCCGGATGCTTGACCGCGGTACCTCGTGCACTCTCTCGCAAAGTGCCCCATTTCACCACAATTGATACACTTGCCTTGCTTTTTCCAACACCTATCCTCCGCATGGCCTACCTTTTGACAAAAGGTACAAGGATTCCCAATTTGGCTCCCTTGGTTCCCGGAAGCGGTACCCGGGTTCCTTGGAATCAGTTGCCCTCGGGACTGAGATTGTCCCCCAAAGTTACCTCGGTTATCGGAACGGTGTTGAAGTTGAGACTTAGCATGGCTTCCCGGTTTACCCGTACCCGCAACCTCGGTTTTCCTTTTGTGCTCCCCAATATCTTGCTCTATCAAATAGGCTTGGTCCACCGCATCTTGGAATGTCACAATCCGTTGAGCAATAAGTTGAGTGCGGATGGAGGTCTTCAATCCCCGAATAAAACTCATAGCCTTTTGTTCCTCGGTTCTCACCAAATAGTCG
The DNA here is from genome assembly GCA_026119855.1 of Campanula takesimana. Taxonomy (NCBI): domain Eukaryota; kingdom Viridiplantae; phylum Streptophyta; class Magnoliopsida; order Asterales; family Campanulaceae; genus Campanula; species Campanula takesimana. Next base: position 83,598 of record JAOWBW010002072.1, read on the forward strand.
CAATACCGGGCTAATTCTATGAACTTAGCCGAGTATTGTGCTATAGACAACACACCTTGCTCTAGGTTGAGTAGCTCGATCTCCTTTCGGTTCTGATCAACAACCGGAATGAAATGCTCCTTGAATTTGCGCACAAACAACTCCCACGCATAAACCGTGCGAGTATCATCCCAAGTAGCTTTAACACCTTTCCACCAATGCTCGGCGGCTCCCACAAGCTTGTAAGCCGCAAACCAGACCTTGTCCTCATCCGAACACCCAAATACATCATAAATCTTCTCCATAGACTCAATCCACAACTCAGCTTTCCTTACATCGGGCTCCCCATCAAATTCAACCGGTTTCAACTTCAGAAATTGCTCCAATCCATAACGAGGTGGTGCTTGTTCTACCCTCGGAACTTGATCATGTATGGCCTTCATGGCCGCCTCGAACATGCCTTGAAACATGGCACGGGCTTCTTCCCTTGTATCATTCTGATTCTGTGCCCCACTAGCACCTCCTCTGTTTCTTCTTCCAGACATTGCGAGTAATTACCTGCATAAAACATCAACCATTAATCACTCCGCACTCTACTACCCACCTAGGTCATACTAATCCACCTAGACTTATACTTAGAGCTAATGCCATAGCTCTGATACCAACTGTCGTGACCCCGGACTCCGCGGGTCCGAGACCGCGAGCTAGACGTCGACTCTAAAACCAAAACTGGGAAAACCCAAGGTTAAAAATTTCATTTAATACCAAAAGGTGATAATCCAAAGTTTTACAAAACCAAGTTTGATAAAGACCAATTACATCTATCATAAACTTCCACAAGTTTATGCACAACAAAATACAAAATATACACAAATCCTAATGACGTCAATGTTTGGTACAAATACCCCAAAATGGTTACACATTTACATAATGTAAACCAACCTATATCAACCTTCCCCAAAAGAACGGATCCACACCCGACGTCCTGTTTCCCGTGATCAGCGAGACTAATCCTTAGCACCTGGGGGGAGGGTTAAGGAAAAACAAAGATAAAAGAAAGGGGGTGAGATAAATCTCAATAAGTTACTAATGCAACTACATGATATGCTATGATGCAATATACAATAAGCAATAATAAATATCACGTAGCACATAGCATTTATCACATAACAGATAGCAGCGGAAATAAACACATAGCAAAGGATATAGCCAAGGTTTTCCAAACCGGAACATCCAAATAAAGGATCGCTGCGCAGCTTCAATAATCGACCAATCATCATCTTCATAATAGCATGAAAGCCGAAGAGAAAACCCCGGTACCGGAACCCATAACATAAAGTGTCACAAGGGACAAGGACCATGACACAAAGTCATGCCCGCTAGCCAGATACATTCACAAAGGAACGCTGACTTATCCTTTCCAAGGCCAATCTGGAGAAGGGGTAAAGAAGGGGGCAAAACAATGGTCAACATTATAATGGACTTGGCTTTGCCATTATAATCTTTCCCATCGCCCAAACACACACAAAATACCAGCTGGGCTTTCACGTAAATGCTAAGTAATAATAATTTAGCATGAATGAACAACTTAAGGTTCCAAAGTAGGGAACCAATCAAATTAAGTTACCACAAAGGTCAACCAATGCAAACAGCACATCAAGGATGAACTACATTACCAAAACGGTACTTAAATACATTTCACCTCATGTTTATTCACAAGAGAATCAAATCCACACAATAAAGTGTTCCACGGTGTTATCTTAAGTTAATTAGAAGGATTAGACCTAAACTAGTTAAGCCTTAAGTCTTAAACCAAGCAAAAAGGTCAAATTCCTGGAACAGGGGCGGGCGGGCGCCTGGTATGGGGCAGGCGGACGCTTGTTTGTCCAGTAAGTTTGGTCATCAGAAAATGACATGTAGGCGGGCGACTGGAAAGGGTCAGGCGGGCGCCTGGTCTACGGACTGGGAAGAAATCTCAGCTGGGTTCACCATTTTCGAGCCAAAACACAAACCTTCCATAAATGCTCAAAATCAAAGCTTTCAAACTAGTTTCCAAGGTACCAAAACTACATCTAAACATCTAGGGAACCTAAACAACACCATCTAACAACCCAAAACCAAGAATCAAACCCAACATTCCAAAATTACTATTTCTTCCCAAGAACTCAAATAAATTCAAAATAAATTCAAAACTCAATCAAACTTCAAAAATAACACATCAAACATCACATGAACATGATATGAACATTTTAGCATCAAAATGGGGGAAAAGTAACTTACTTGGAAATAATGAAAGTTGACGGAATTCGATTCTTTTTGGCTCTACGCGATCCTATCGACGATCTAAACAAGGTTTACGTTTTAAGAAATGAGAAATGACTAGAAGAAGATGAAGAAAAAGAAGAGAGAAGTAAAGGAAAGAAAACTTACCAATTTGAGGAGAGAGGAAGAGGGATGGCTGGGAGATGAGTGAAAGAGTGAGGAGGGAGAAGGTGAGGGAGGTGAGGGGAGTAGGGAGGGAGTATGAAAAATGTTTAAAAGATTTACACTTAGGCCCCCCACTACACTACACACAAACACTACACTCCCTACTAACAATTAAGACCCAACACTTCTACACTAGCCCCAAATAACTCAAGCAAAATGCTAGGCACAAATTATTATGACACATAAAATGCACATATCAATATTTAAATAAATAATAATTTAAATAAATAAATAAGAAAATAATTAAATAATAATAATTTAATTACTAATAAAATAGAGCCTATATTTTGGGTCGTGACATATTTGAAGTTTGGATGAGGTTGCAATTTATTTGGGTTTTTGGTTAAAAATGGTGATTGTTTGAATGTTGGGATTTGATCTTGATATGGGTTGTTAAAGGTTGTTGTATGAGTCTTTTTGGACTTATAAGTTGTTTTGATACATTAGTATGCTAGTTAGAGGGTTGGATTTTGGTTGAAATGTGTTTTGGTATGAAAATGGAAGAACCCAGTTTGTTCTTCCCGATTTCCAGCAGTTCAGAAGTTTGGGCGACCGCACATCTATCTGAAAGCTTTTGTTCTTGTTTGAGGGCTTGTTTGGGCGACCGCACAGTCCCTGGTGGGCGGCCGCACAGACCTCTGAAAGTTTACATTTGTTAATTTGTGTGATTGAAGAATGCGTTTTGCTCTAAGTCTTGGGTGTCCTTCTAGTTGACCTTAGTGATCATTGTAGTACACTCTAGTGATAGAATTGGGTCCTTTGTGATCAAGTTTGTGTTTGAAATTAATTAAGTGTTAATTGAGATTATTGGAACACTTTAATTGTGCGTTGTGAGTACATTTCACTTTCTTGGTGACTTCTTGGTATGATTCCCTACTTTGGAATCAATGGTTGTTTATCGTGCTAGTATTTTATTACTTAGCCTTTACGTGAAAGTCCATCTGGTATTTTGTGTGTGTTTGGGCGATGCAAAACATTATGATGGCAAGGCCAAGTCCATTGTGATGTTGACCATTGTTTTGCCCCATTATTACCCTCCTCCAGATTGGCCTTGGATGTGAGAAGAGCTAGCTCCTTTGTGTGCATTTTAGCTTTACTTGGAGCATGACTTTGTGGCATGTCTCCCGTCCCTTGTGACACTTCATTTGGTTATTGGTTCCGATACCGGGGGAATTCTCTTCATCTTTCATGCTACTGTGAAGATGATGATTTGTTGATTATTGAAGCTGCGCAGCGATCCTTTATTTGGATGTACCGGTTTGGAAACCTTGGCTAATATCCTTTGTTATGTGTTTATTTCCGCTGCTATCTGTTATGCGATAAATGCTATGTGCTATGTGATATTTATTATCGCTGCATGTCATGTAGTTGCATTAGTAACTTATTGAGATTTATCTCACCCCCTTTCTTTTTATCTTTGTTTTTCCTTAACCCCCCCCCCCCAGGTGCTAAGGATTAGTCTCGCTGATTACGAGAAAGAGGACGTCGAGTGTGGATACATTCTCTTGGGGAAAGTTGTTATAGGTTGGTTTACATTATATCAATGTGTAACCTTTTGGGGATATTTGTACCAAACATTGACGTCACTAGGATTTGTGTATTTTGTAACTTTGGTGTATAAGCTTATGGAGTTTATACTAGTTTTTACTTTGTTGTTCAAGTTGATTTACAAAACCTTGTGTTATCATCTTTTGGGTATAAAAGGAAATTTTTATCTCCATTATTTTAGAGTTTATTGTTTAAGTCGACGTCCAGCTCGCGGTCTCGGGCCCGCGGGGTTCGGGGTCGCGACAGTTGGTATCAGAGCCATGGTTTGGCTCTAAGTATAAGTCTAGGTGGACTAGTATGACCTAGGTGGGTAGTTGTGTTCGGAGTGAGTAACGGTTGATGTCTTATGCAGGTAATTACTCGCAATGTCTGGAAGAAGAAACAGAGGATGTACTAGTGGGGCACAGAATCCGAATGACACAAGGGAAGAAGCACGTGCCATGTTTCAAGGCATGTTCGAGGCGGCCATGAAGGCCATACATGATCAAGGTCTGAGGGTAGAACAAGCACCACCCCGCTATGGATTGGAGCAATTTCTGAAGTTGAAACCGGTTGAATTCAATGGGGAACCCGATGTTCGGAAAGCCGAGTTGTGGATTGAGTCAATGGAGAAGATTTATGAGGTATTTGGGTGCACGGATGAGGACAAGGTCCAGTTTGCGGCTTATAAGCTTGTGGGAGCCGCCGAGCATTGGTGGAAGGGTGTTAAAGCTAGTTGGGATGATACTCACACGGTATATGTGTGGGAGTTGTTCGTGCGCAAATTCAAGGAGCATTTCATTCCGGTTGTTGATCAAAACCGAAAGGAGATCGAGCTACTCAACCTGGAGCAAGGTTTGTTGTCTATAGCTCAATATTCGGCTAAGTTCATAGAATTAGCCCGGTATTGTGACTATTTGGTGAGGACCAAGGAACAAAAAGCTATGAGATTCATTCGGGGATTGAAGACCTCCATCCGTACTCAACTTATAGCCCAGAGGATTGTGACATTTCAGGATGCGGTAGACCGTGCCTATCTTATAGAGCAAGATATTGGGGAGCATAAGAGGAAGACCGAGGTGGCCAACCCGAGTAAGCAAGGAGCGCAGAGCAAGTCACAACCAAGGATTGATAATCGAGGTACCTTTGGGGGATAATCTCAGTTCCGAGGGTAACCGATCCCAAGGAACCCGGGTACCACTTCCGGGAACCAAGGGAGCCAAATTAGGAGGCTTTGTTCGTATTGTCAAAAGGAAGGTCATTCTGAGGACCGGTGTTGGAAGAAGCAAGGAAGGTGCACAAATTATGGTCAAATGGGTCACTTTGTAAAAGATTGCCCGAGAGGTAGAGGACAAGCATCCGGGTCAGGAATTGGTAATAATCAAGGTCAGAAAAGGGATGCCGCTGGGAAACCTAAAGTTCAAGGAAAGGTTTATGCCATGAATCAACAACAAGCTACCGATGATCCATCCATTATTGGAGGTATTGTTTCTGTGTCTAATGTGAGCGAACGAGCGTTAGTAGATCCAGGATCATCTCATTCATACATTTCTGTGCAATTTGCTTCCATGTTAAATGCTGCATTCGAGTCTTTACCGTGCGTGCTAGAGGTGTCGACCCCTATAGGAGAATGCTTGATTTCTGATCGAGTCTTTCGTGCTTGTGATGTGGTTATTTGTGGTCGTGTCCTTTGTGCGGATTTGGTAGTTCTTCCTATCCAAGACTTTGATGTCATTTTGGGTATGGATTGGTTGAGCAAGTTTCATGCTTCCGTGGATTGCCGTAAGAAAACTGTTACTTTTTCTATCCCCGATGTGCCTAAATTTGTATTTGAGGCTTGTCCTCTGAGTAGAAAGGTTCGCTTAATTTCTTATATGAATGCGAGAAAATTATTGCATAGTGGTTGTGAGGGGTATTTGGCTAGTGTTCTTGATACTAGGAAGGAATCCCCTAGTTTTGATAGTGTTCGGGTAGTCCGGGAATTTCCCGATGTTTTCTCTACCGAGTATGATATGCCTCCCGATCGTGAGATAGAATTTTGTATAGACCTTTTGCCGGGTACGGCTCCAATTTCGAAAGCACCTTATAGGTTAGCCCCCGCAGAGTTGACGGAGTTAAAGGTTCAGTTGCAAGAGTTGCTTGATCGAGGGTTTATCCGCCCTAGTGTTTCCCCGTGGCGAGCACCGGTTTTGTTCGTGCGGAAGAAAGATGGTTCGTTGAGATTGTAGATAGATTACCGGAAGTTGAATCAGGTTACAGTGAAGAACAAGTATCCTCTACCGCACATTGACGATTTATTTGATCAGCTTCAAGGGTCCGTGGTTTTCTCTAAACTTGATTTGAGGAGTGGGTACCATCAGTTGAAGGTTCGATCGGAGGATATTCCGAAGACTGCTTTTCGCACTCGTTATGGTCATTATGAGTTCTTGGTTATGCCGTTTGGGTTGACTAACGCGCCGGCCGTGTTTATGGATTTGATGAACCGGATTTTCCATCCTTATCTTGATTCGTTCGTGGTGGTCTTTATTGATGATATTCTCGTTTATTCTAAATCTCGAGAGGAGCACGAGCAGCACTTGAGGACAGTTTTATCCGTTCTTGCGAGGGAGAAATTATTTGCGAAGTTTAGTAAATGCGAATTTTGGCTCGAGAAAGTGTCATTTCTGGGCCATGTGATTTCTAATGACGGGATTTCTGTGGATCCTTCAAAGATAGAAGCCATAGTGGATTGGAAGAGACCCGAATCAGTGACAGAGATTAGAAGCTTTCTTGGTTTAGCCGGGTATTACCGAAGATTTATTGAGGGGTTTTCGAGGATTGCTACTCCGATGACTCAGTTGACCCGGAAGAAAGTCCCGTTTGTGTGGACCGAGAAATGTGACAAGAGTTTCGAGGAATTGAAGAAGAGGTTGACCACCGCACCGATCTTGACTTTGCCTAATGTGGGCGATGGCCTAGTGATTTACAGTGATGCTTCGAAAGAGGGTTTGGGTTGTGTTTTGATGCAGAACAGGAAAGTGATTGCCTATGCTTCGAGGAAGTTGACCCCGAGTGAACAGAATTACCCCACTCATGATATGGAGTTGGCCGCGATAGTATTTGCGTTGCACAAATGGAAGCACTACCTTTATGGGGCGAAGTTTGAGATTTTTACGGATCACAAGAGTTTGAAATACCTTTTCTCCCAGAAAGAGTTGAATAATAAGCAACGCCGATGGATGGAATTATTGAAGTATTATGAGTGTACGATTTCTTATCACCCGGGAAAGGCGAATGTGGTAGCCGATGCGATTAGTAGGAAATCTTATGTGGCTTCGATGATGGTTCGAGAATGGAAAATGCTTGAGGATGTTCGAGATTGGTCTCCTCGTGAATCGAGACATGGGGCTATTTTTGCGAATATTAGGGTGTCTCTGACCCTAATTCAGAGGATAAAGGAAGTTCAGAAATAGGATCCCGAGTTGGTGAAGATAATGGGTAAATTGAAGGAAAAGAACTTCGAGGATTTTTCTTTGAGTTCGAGTGGAGTTTTGACTTTCCGTGGTCGTTTGTGCGTACCCAATGTTGGTGGAATAAAGAGGCAAGTTTTAGATGAGGGTCATAAATCGAGGTATACTATTCATCCGGGTAGTACGAAGATGTATCAGGATTTGAAGCAACAATTTTGGTGGATTAATATGAAGAGGGAAATAGCCGAGTACGTTTCGAAGTGTTTAACTTGTCAGCAGGTCAAAGCCGAGCATCAGAGACCCGCGGGACTATTTCAGCCGTTAGAGATTCCCGAGTGGAAATGGGAGCATGTGACTATGGATTTCGTTACGGGACTACCTCGTACCCGTAGGAAGTATGACAGTGTTTGGGTAATAGTGGATAGATTGACCAAGAGTGCCCATTTCTTGCCTATTGACATCAGATATTCGATGGAGAAGCTTGCGACCCTTTATATTGATGAGATTGTTAGATTGCATGGGTTTCCGGTTAGCATTGTGTCAGATCGAGACCCGAGGTTTACTTCTAGATTCTGGAAGGCGTTTCAGGAAGCTTTGGGTACAGATTTGCGATTCAGTACAGCTTTTCATCCTCAAACCGATGGTCAATCCGAGAGGACAATTCAGATTTTGGAGGATATGTTGCGAGCTTGTTCGATAGACTTCTCCGATTCTTGGGATTCACATTTACCGTTAGTAGAATTCTCTTACAACAACAGTTATCAGGCTAGTATCGAGATGGCACCGTTTGAGGCCTTGTATGGAAGAAAGTGTAGATCGCCTATTTGTTGGGATGAGGTTGGTGAAGCGAAGATCGTGGGTGTTGATTTTCTTCGGGATTCGGTTGAGAAAGTTAGAGTTATCCGGGATCGAAGGCGAGATCTTAGTTTTCAGACCGGTGATTTTGTGTTCTTGAAAGTATCTCTGAAGGTGGGTATTCGTAGGTTTGGGAAGAAAGGCAAATTGGCTCCGAGGTTTATTGGTCCGTTCGAGATTTTGGGAAAGGTTGGACTTCTTGCGTATCGTCTTGCGTTACCGCCATCTTTGGATCGGTTACATAATGTTTTCCATGTTTCTATGCTTCGGAAGTACGTTCATGATCCATCTCACGTGTTACCGAGGGTACCGGAGGATATTGAGCCCGATATGACTTATGAGGAACGACCGGTTCGGATCTTAGATTCTAAAGTCCAAGAGTTGAGGAGCAAAAGCATTGCGTTGGTTCGAGTTCTTTGGAGGAATCATAACATCGAGGAGTCGACATGGGAGCTTCGTGATGAGATCGAAAAGAAATTTCCGTGGCTTTTTGTTTAAGGTAAGTCTCGTTAAAATTCGGGTCGAATTTTCTTTAAGGGGGAGTGAATGTCACGACCCGAAATCTAGGCTCTATTTTATTAGTAATAAATAATTATTATTTATTTATTTGCTTATCTATATATTTAAATTATTATTTATTTAAATATTTATGTGTTATAATAATTATGCCTAGCATTTTATTTGGGTAATTTGTGCTAGTGTAGTATTGTTGGGTCTTAATTGTTAATAGGGAGTGTAGAAATTGTGTGTAGTGTAGTGGAGGGGGCCTAAGTGTAAATCTTTTAAATCATTTCCCTACTCCCTCCCTACTCCTTCCCTTCTCCCTCATACACTCCACCTCCATCTCTCTCTCCCAGCACACCTCTTCCTCTCTCCTCCATTTGTTGTAAGTTTTCTTTCTTTCCTTCTCTCTTCATTTTCTTCATGTTCCTCTCATAATCTCTCATTTCTTAAAACTTGAAATGTGTTTAGATCGTCGATAGGATCGCGTAGAATCAAAAATATTCGAATTCCGTCAACTTTCATTATTTTCAGGTAAGTTACTTTTCCCCCATTTTGATGTTAAAATGTTCATATCATGTTCATATAATGGTTTTGTTGTTATATTTGAAGTTTGGATGAGGTTTCAATTTATTTGGAATTTATTTGGGTTTTTGGTTAAAAATGGTGATTGTTTGAATGTTGGGATTTGATCTTGATATGGGTTGTTAAATGTTGTTGTATGAGTCTTTTTGGACTTATAAGTTGTTTTGGTACATTAGTATGCTAGTTAGAGGGTTGGATTTTGGTTGAAATGTGTTTTGGTATGAAAATGGAAGAACCCAGTTTGTTCTTCCCGATTTCCAGCAGTTCAGAAGATTGGGCGACCGCCCAAAAATGTCTGGGCGACCGCACATCTATCAGAAAGATTTTGTTCTTGTTTGAGGGCTTGTTTGGGCGACCGCACAGTCCCTGGTGGGCGGCCGCACAGACCTCTGAAAGTTTACATTTGTTAATTTGTGTGATTGAAGAATGCGTTTTGCTCTAAGTCTTGGGTGTCCTTCTAGTTGACCTTAGTGATCATTGTAGTACACTCTAGTGATAGAATTGGGTCCTTTGTGATCAAGTTTGTGTTTGAAATTAATTAAGTGTTGATTGAGATTATTGGAACACTTTAATTGTGCGTTGTGAGTACATTTCACTTTCTTGGTGACTTCTTGGTATGATTCCCTACTTTGGAATCAATGGTTGTTTATCGTGCTAGTATTTTATTACTTAGCCTTTACGTGAAAGTCCAGCTGGTATTTTTTGTGTGTTTGGGCGATGCGAAACATTATGATGGCACGGCCAAGTCCATTATGATGTTGACCATTGTTTTGCCCCATTATTACCCTCCTCCAGATTGGCCTTGGATGTGAGAAGAGCTAGCTCCTTTGTGTGCATTTTAGCTTTACTTGGAGCATGACTTTGTGGCATGTCTCCCGTCCCTTGTGACACTTCATTTGGTTATTGGTTCCGGTACCGGGGGAATTCTCTTCATCTTTCATGCTATTATGAAGATGATGATTTGTTGATTATTGAAGCTGCGCAGGGATCCTTTATTTGGATGTACCGGTTTGGAAACCTTGGCTAATATCCTTTGTTATGTGTTTATTTCCGCTGCTATCTGTTATGTGATAAATGCTATGTGCTATGTGATATTTATTATCGCTTATTGCTTCTTGCATCATAGCATGTCATGTAGTTGCATTAGTAACTTATTGAGATTTATCTCACCCCCTTTCTTTTATCTTTGTTTTTCCTTAACCCCCCCCAGGTGCTAAGGATTAGTCTCGCTGATCACGAGAAAGAGGACGTCGAGTGTGGATACATTCTTTTGGGGAAAGTTGTTATAGGTTGGTTTACATTATATCAATGTGTAACCTTTTGGGGATATTTGTACCAAACATTGACGTCACTAGGATTTGTGTATTTTGTAACTTTGGTGTATAAGCTTATGGAGTTTATACTAGTTTTTACTTTGTTGTTCAAGTTGATTTACAAAACCTTGTGTTATCATCTTTTGGGTATAAAAGGAAATTTTTATCTCCATTATTTTAGAGTTTATTGTTTAAGTCGACGTCCAGCTCGCGGTCTCGGGCCCGCGGGGTTCGGGGTCGCGACAATTTGAACCATGGACTTGATGAGAATTTTGTAGAAAGTCTACAGAATAAGAAAAACGGGATCTGGAAACGATCACCGTACGGATTGCTTGGAGGTGTACACCTGCTATTAAACAGTACATATACTGTTCCAGAGATTTGCAGATTGTCTGCAGAATGCAGTTTTTCCCCTCATAATAAGTCAAACTTGATCTTTAGTTAATCGTATGGATTATATACTGGAAACAACCGTGTTTATGCTAAATTGAGTTTCATCTAAAGAGGTTCGAATAATACCATATGAGATATGGAATGAAAGAAAACTTGGTTTGTCTTTCGTAAAGATTTGTGATGTGATACTTTTACGAAAAGTATTCTATTGGACAAAATCACACATAAATATAGTCAATGCATTTTCATCGGATACCTTAAGGATATTAATTTTACATCCCTTTAAGAGTACAAATCGTTTGTTACTCGAAGTAGTACTTTCTAGATAAATCGTTTATCTCTAAAGAACTAGTGGGAGTAAAATGTATCTCAAAGAGTTCGAGACCCAGAAAATGACATAGAACCTAAGATGGAAGTTGAATAATGTTTCACAAGGAGTTGTGGAAACTTGTTCAAGTATACACAAGTTATTTGTCATGACTTTATATTGCGAATATGAAATATGACAAATGGATGTCAAAACAGTATTCCTTAACAGGAACATAATTTAGGATGTGTTTGATACAACCTAAAAGTTTTGTTAATCCATAAAATTCTAATAAAATATACAAGTTGCAAAAATCCATTAGTTGTATTGAAGCAATATACTTGGAGTGAAATTTTCATTTTGATGTAGCATTCAAAAAGTTTGAATTCAACAAAGACGAAACTTGTGAATACAATAAATTTAGTGGGAGCGTAACATAGTTCCTAGTGTAATATATGTGATAGACATATAATTCATTTTGAAAGACTTTCTTAATGAAAGACTTGGTCAAAGACGCTTATATTCTTGGAATTTATATTTATGAAGATAAATCTAAAAGGATTATTGGTTGAAGTCAAAATACAAAACATAGACAAGATAGTGAAAAGTTCACTATGCAAGACTCTTAGCGAGGTAACTTGCAGATGTCTAATGGCGTTACTCTTGACAAGATTTAGTCTTATTGGAAGACTACTGAGCAAGAATACATAATTAGGATTCTATATGCTTCGGCAATTGGATCTATCATGTAAGCCACGTTAATGTACTAAGACTCGATGTCTCATATACTTGAAGTATGATTAGATGATATCAATCAAACCCTAGTGAAAGTCACTAATTAAGGAACATCCTTATACACTTGAGAAGAACTAAATGATGCATTCTTGATCTTTAATGGAATGAAAAATGATCTTGTAATGGTTACATAGATGCATTCTTTCAAACCAACAAAAATAAATATCGCAGTATGAATACTTGTTTATGTTTAATAATGGTGTTAGAAGAATTCTAAATACACCATCACTATTCTACAAAAAGGTTGAGTATCTAGTATCATGAGATGCAACTAGAAAGTTATTTGGATCATGAAACTAATTAGTAAACTAGAAATTGTTTCTAGTATCACTAATTTTATGGACCTTCATTGTGTCAATAATTGTTATTACACTAGCAAAGAAGCTAATGTCTTATTTAAACACATACTCATATATTTCTATCTTATTCAAGAAATTGTCAAAGATGGGAGATGTAAAAATATGCAAAATACCAAATGATGATAATAAAGGATAATCATCTTACATAAGCTCGCTTGCAATAATGATAGAGATCATAAATAAGCTCAATGGGTATTAGATACACATTGATTGGGCCTAGTGGAAGTGGGAGATTGTTGAATATTATGCCCTAGGCCCTTGAGAAAGGCCTATGTGTTACATCATGTCTTCATTTGTTATAGAGATAACAAAATAGATTATTATATCTTTTGCATGTTTATTATAAGAATCATTATCCCTAGCACTTACAAAGATCTAGCATGAGTTTAATAGATAATAATGTGATGATTATGGTGCATATGATGAGGCTTAACTTGTAGGTACTTGTTGGAGAACAAGGTACTGGATTTGACCCATTGTGAGATTTATGTCATGGTCAAATGTCATAACTAAATCTCATAATAGTTATATCATTTGATATCCTTACACATGAGATTATCATGGTCTTCCACATGATGAACATTGTGATTGACGTACTAAAACGCTACCCTTAACTAGGTAGTTATAAAGGCTACGATTGGCACAATCGGATTCTTGTAGGGAAGAATGATAAGTCAAGATGGGATTTGTCCCTCTCTTAAGAGATATATGCTTGGCCACTCAATGAGTGAGATTGATGATAGTGTATTGCCATACCCAAATGAAAGTATGTGTTCAATGTCGTTTGCTCATATCAATCTACTCGGGATCGAGAAAGCGTTGGAGAACATAAGTTGACGTGGACCATGACTTATGTCCAATATGATATCGTGTGACAAAGGGATTGTGATATGTTCTATTAAGGTAACTTTGGACTTTCAAAGTTATATTATTTGGGTAGTCATAATGGCTTGCTAGAGTATTCTTATGACTTACGGGTTCTGAATGGTTCGGACTCGTTGCCAACATAGTATAATCCTATTGGGTCACACACAAAGAACGGATTGAAAAAAGGCTGAAAATCTGGGAAACTGAAGAACTAGTTTGGTATGGATGGATAGGAGGAGTACGGATCCAATGGAGCCGTGCGGCTGCCTGCCCTGTCCCAGTCCATATTCTGCAGATTTCTTCGTGAAGAAGGAATCCTGGGTCCAATTGGAATTAGGTCAAACCCTCGTATAAATATATGCAGCCGGGATTGACAACTTAGAACCTTGGTTTTGGAAACCTATATCAATTGTTTGAGAAATTATAAAATATAGAGAGGTAGGATTATTTATTTTGAGATTTAGAATCATCAAAATACAATAATCAAAGAATCAAAATAATTCCTACGAAGAAAGAGTTTCTTCATCATTAAGGCTTGGATCTAGAAATCAATCAAGAAGGTGTTCTTGAGTCCGTTCGACATGTGGATACCGATAGAGGGTGTTTACTTTAGCACCTTAAAGTCCGTATTCATGGATGCGGTCTTCAAGGGTTAGTATTCTTTCATCTTGTATTTAATTTAATCAACATTGACGGATCCGAGCTCATGGGTGTTTGTTTTCATGTTATTTTTCGCTGCGCATGTGTAGACACCCCATTTTGGACGTTCATTTTATAATCACACTACTTCTGTGTCTCACCTTTGATTTGGGTCAAAACTCGTTAAGTTGGACATGTTTCGTTAAGTTTCTGACTGACTCTGTTAGTCAGGGGACAAAATGAACATTAAAACTGCTGCAGAGGGCAAAAATGTGATTCCAGCACATGGATGTCTCGTGTGAGACATTGATGTCTCGTACGAAGTATCCCCCCTTGACAGTCGCATTTTGGTCAGTTTCCTTATTTATCTTAATCCCTTTTCTTGGCAAACACTCATGCAATCCGGGGAAAAATCCCATGGCCGATCCTAGAGTCCAAATATACCTCTGTGGGAATCAAGTCTTGGATTCCCACCTCAACTTACCTTCTTGGCCAAAACCCTAGGTCCAAAAACCCCTATAAATATAGTTGTTCTTAGCTAGAATGACTAATGGTGAATTAACGGTCAACTCTAGACCCCAAATCTGATCAAAGAAGCTCTCATAATCAGCCCCTCTCTGATACCCACGAAATTTGGAAGATCAAGGCCTTTAGTCAAGGCCATCCATAGGATTCTTGAAGAAAACACTTAGGTAAAATCTTTGCCTTCTATCTTCTCATCTTCTTCTTTGCTTTGAAGTAGTGTGATTCCATTAAAGGATCAGCCTAGAGCCTCTCCAATCCATAGAGATGGTCTCGAAGCACATGATCCGACATCCCAAATAAATAAGCAATTATTTATTTGCTTGTTTCTTTTCTTTTGGTACATGAATGCATGATTTTGAAACGATGATGATGATTTCTTAGCAATACTAATCCTAGATTGGGTGAATTGGGTGCTCCTTGACCTTCCCAATTCATAACTTAACCCCCGAATCCAGACATCTTGGTCTGTGTTCCGACAATAACATGGTGGCGAATCTCAAATCAATAAAAAGGTAAATCGAAGGATGAAAACATGCCTCGAAAAAGGAGAAAAACCTCGCGCGCAAATAGTGGCAACTCCGCTGGGGAAGAGATCACAGTAAGTGGGTTAGACTTGCGTCGAAAGAAATCATCGTTGTTTCAAAATTTTGCATTCTGTACTGTAACCTGTTCATCAGCTGAGATGCCTCGTACGAGGGATCCCTTGTCTCGTACGAGACATCTCAGTTCTGCCCGGCTGATCTGATTCTCTGTTTTGAAAAAGGATTTTGTTCGGTTCAAACACGTACACAGGGTTTCAGATCTGCTCTCCCCTCTATTTTTGAAGTCCTAAGACCTTCCTAACGACGAAGAAACTCCCCATATATTATAAGGTTAACCTTTGTTTTGCAGGAGTACTTGCTAATTGTTTCATTCCTTGCTTTACGTGTGTTTGCCTTATGTGTGAACTACGACGGCCTGAGTTCCTCCACAAGAGGGAAACGTAGGCAGCCACTTGGCCCGGCCATTGCTTGTTTTTGCTATTACTTTCAAAAAAAAAAAAAAAAACTTTCTATTTTCTCCTTGTCACCTAGATCTTGACTCTCACATACGTGCACACATATAGATTAATTGCACTACAAACCTATAAACCCGGGTGCCAATTGGAGGACGGATGTCGGTCAGCACCCCCATTCTAACGAATGGCCCTCGCTGGTCTCTCCAAATATGGTATACGCACTCTGTGACACACTTCTAGACTGTGTTCATGGGGAGCCTTAGCCGTAAGCCTTGCATCAACCTCATGCATACATACTAGTTAATAAGACACTCCTCGAGACCGGTCGGTTCAATTCTTAGGGCTGTTTTAATCTTTGCCCAAGATAACGCATCTTTACAATCTATAATCCTCCCTTGTGAATATGACGAATGTCCCTTCGGTTAAATGTTGAACAAAGGATTTTGAAAGAATGGAGAACCTCTCTACGGGAATCCGAGTTTGTGTTTTCCTACTTTTACTATTCTGTGCACGATTGTGGATGCCATTTTGGCTTAGTTTCAACCGAACCATTCAACATGTCCCTTTCGGTTGTCCCTTTAAAATTCACAAGGTTTGATTGCATTAATGCGTTGTTTAACAAAGTGCAAAACAACTACAGGATCACTTAGGTTTGGCTTAATTTAATGGTGGATTCCGATGAGAATATGGGACCCTTGCCCGAATTTTCCATTTGGGAGAGTGCAATACAGATGAAAAACAAGGGGCTCATATTCTAGGGTGACAGAATCCACTGTTCCAGGATGAACTAGAGAAGTAACTTCTCAAAATGGATTAAATTCCATCCGATCAATAGGATTAAAATCTGCAACCTGACAATTAGGCTGAATGCCTCGTACGAGACATCCATTGTCTCGTACGAGACATGCTCCTTTTTTCTGTGAATCTGCCGTGTTGGTCAACCCTGTTTCATAAAAGCCGACTTGTTGGGACCCCAGCCCGGATTTGACACAGTTTTTACACTCTAGGTCCGTCCGATCAGCAAAGTAGCTCCACACTCCCAACATAATCACTTCAGTAATTTACATCCGTGATCCCGCGACCAAGAGACTAGAAAAGGTTGCAGTAATGGCCGGTACCCCCATCACTGATTTAGAGACCGGCAAAGCCGTCATTGCACGACTTGAGCAGCAAGTCAGAGAGCAAGCCGAAATTGCCGCCCGTGAGAGTGATCGTCACGCCAAAGACATGGACACCGCCTTGCAAGATCTCCAAGAACTCAAGAAGAGTAATAAGAAGTCGAAAACCCCCTCCAAAGACGGGAAGTCCCATGCTAAGAAAAAGAATAAGAGGGATGATGACTCCGACTCTGATTCAAATACATCTGACTCTTCCTCCTCCTCCTCCGATGACGAGGATACTAAGGCAAGTAATAAGAAAAAGAAAGCTAGTGATGACACCAACTTCATCAACTCCGCCACTGCTGAGTTTCTTGAAAAGAGGTTTGCACATCTTGGTCTAGCAAAGGGCTCCATCGTCCCATTTGACCCTATTGCACTACGCAAGTCAATCACTATGCTCCCACGAAAGTTCCGCACTCCTGACATAGCCAAGTTCAACAGCACTACCTGTCCCCATGTTCACGTTGAAACTTACACTTGGGCCATGCTTCCGGTGAAAGTAGATGACACCGTTTTGTCCCAAAGCTTTCCCCAAACTCTAGAGGGGGCAGCAAGGGATTGGTACATGTCTCTCCCCTTATCCACAAGGACCGATTGGGCTACCGCATGTGAAGTCTTCCAAAGGCACTTCGAGGACAATACTACTTACCGTCCCACTAAAAGGGACCTCGAACAAATCCAACAAGTACTAAAGAATGCCAGAGCCACTTATCAGAGAGCTGTAACTGCATTATTCCATGACATGATACATAAAGAAATGGAGGTGTACGTCGACGATATGATCATACATTCCAAAGGCTCTGACGGACAGCACTTTGTTGACCTCAGAAAGTTCATTGAGAGGTTGAGACACTACAAGATAAGACTTAATCCGGCAAAGTGCATATTTGGGGTAGTGAAAGGAAAGTTCCTTGGGTACATGGTCACTGAGCGTGGTATAGAAGCGGATCCCGCTAAGATCAAAGCCATCATTGACATACCTCCACCTAAGATGCAAAGAGAAGTCAAGGGATTCATGGGTCGCCTTTAGTACATTAGTCGTTTCATTAATCAACTCAAGACGATGTGCGAGCCCATTTTTAAGCTCCTCAAGAAGAATGCATCCCTAGAATGGACAGAAGAGTGCCAAGAAGCCTTCGAAAAGGTCAAGGAATACTTAGTAAATCTGCCAGTGTTGGTTCTACTGCATAAAAAGAAACCGTTGACCTTGTACCTCACAGTCAATGACACTGCATTAGGGGCTATGCTAGCACAAGAGCAACCCGATTCGAAGAAAGAGGATGATGTGTACTTTGTCAGCCGTTGCTTTCAAGGGGCTGAATTGAATTACTCTACATTAGAAAAGTCGTGTGCTGCACTGGTATGGGTAGCTGAGAGACTAAAGCCGTACATGGAAGCGGTCCATGTATAACTGATTGCCCGAATGGACCCAATGAAATATATCTTCGAAAAATCACATGTCTCCTCTAGGATAGCTAAATGGTACTTAATGCTCGCGGGGTACGATATCACTTACATCACACAGAAATCCGTGAGAGGAAGAGTCTTCTCGGATCATTTAGCCAAATTTCCTTGTGATGAAGCGAAGGGGTAAGACCCGCGATTCCCTGATGAAGATATCATGGCAATAGCAGAAAATAAATGGCAATTATTTTTCGATGGCGCGGCCAATAAAAGAGGATATGGCATTGGCATGTTACTAGTAGATCCCTCAGATTTCTACACTCCACTCGCAATCCGCCTTGACTTTGAGGCCACTAACAACATTGTCGAGTACGAAGCTTGCATAGCGGGGCTTGAAGCAGCCTTAGAAAGAAATGTGACCGAACTAGAGGTGTGTGGAGATTCACAACTTATAATCTATCAGTCACTCAAGAAATGGAAGGTACAAGACCCTACACTCCAGAAATACAATGACCATCTCCAAGACTTGGTTAAAAAATTCAAAGAGGTCACTTTCTACTACCTTCCTAGAGATAAAAACCACTTAGCAGACTCGCTAGCCATGCTAGCATCACTTGTGGAGATCCTCGAATGGACTGAGGTTAAGACCTTCAAAGTCACGAGGCGAGTGACTCCTGCTTATTACTCAATCATAGACCTACACAACTACAAAGAAGAGTGTAACTCCGTGAATGCCTTGGACGATAAACATTGGTATCATGATGTATGGCGTTTCATCCTAGACGGAACATTCCTATCAGACGCATCACCTAAAGCAAAGATAGCCCTCAAACGGTTTGCCGTTCCATTCATTATTATAGGTGAACGCCTCTACAAGAAACACCACGAGCAGTATCTACTCTGTGCCGATGAGCACGAAGCCGTAGAATTAATGGACCAAGTCCATCAAGGAGTCTGCGGAACCCACATGAATGGCAATATGCTAGCAAAGAAAATCATCCGACTAGGGTACTATTGGGCTATAATGGAAGCCGACTGCACCAACATGGTTAAGAAATGCCACAAGTGCCAGATACATGCCAACTTGCAACACGCACCAACGTCTGTGTTATACCCTATGACAACCCCATGGCCATTTTCTATATGGGGAATAGACGTCATTGGCAAAGTCTCATCGACAGGTCACAATGGGCACTCATTCGTATTAGTCACCGTTGATTACTTCACTAAATGGATCGAGGCTCAATCCTAAAAAGTCTTGAATGCCAGAAAGGTGGCTGAGTTCATTAAGACCAACATCATATGCCGAGATGGGGTACCTTATTGTAACGCCCATCCTTATTCTTGTTAAATATTTGACTTGCTTGTTAAATTCTTGAACTTGCATATTATGTTTTAGTTTTACTTGAGTTAATTTCTTAACTGATTTAGAATATTAAGGTGGTTAAATGTCTAGTTTTGACTTTTGGGTCATTTGTGAAAATATGACTTTAGGGGCCTTTTTGTTAAAAGTGAAACTTGAGGGGCCTAAGTGTCATTCTTTGAAAGTTGCAAGTATATCTTGTTGATTTGCAGAGAAAGCAATTCATAAACATTTCTTCTCGTTCTTTCTCTGGTTCTTGAAAGCTAGGTTTAGGGTTTACCCTATTTTCGACTCCTCGAGTTTAATTATCCCTTTGTTCTTGATTCTGATCCCGTATAAATATTCGTGGCGTTGAATAGAGCGTTTCCTGCCGAACATAAATAAGTTTGGTTGAACTTGATTTCGGACTAGGTAAATTATTAGCTCCCCCTTGCTTGTAATAACATGCATATAAGTTATTCTTAATACTTGTGCTTGTCAATTTCGTGTTTGGGGCAATTTTTGTGATACTTGTAATTTTGGGACAAGGGAAGTATAAGAGACTTTGTAAGAAGGGGAAATTACACTTGAACAAATGTTTTGGAGTATGTTTATATGCCCTGGGTAATGTTAAAGTGTTAGTAAAAAGTTACTCCTACGCTTGGGACGGAGAATTTGTAGCCTAGGAAGAAATTTGCAATTTGCTGGAAAAAGCCTTGGGCGACCGCCCATGTTTGGGTCAGGCGACCGCCCAAAACTACTGAAAGGTTCCCCTTATAATTCTTCCTAGTGGGCACCCACCCACTTACCCTGAAAAATAAAAGTGTTGTTTAAAGTTTGTACAAGTTGGAAGTAACCCTAGTTAAGGTATATAGTCTTAGTATAAGATGTACTAGCAATGTTTGTGCACCTTTTGGGGCATTAGAACTTAGTTTTGAACACGAACACTTATAGAACTCAAATGAGAACTTAAGTATAAGAGTAACAACTCTTCTTTATGTCTTGAAAGTGCTATGAATAAGCACTAATGTGTTGTGCTTGTCTTGAAACAATGTTTGTGCACCTTAGGAGCATTAGAACAATGTCTTGAGCTTGAACATCCTAAGAATAGGATTAAGAACTTGTAAGAGTAAAATGTATAACTCTTATACATGCTTGAATGTCCAAAGATTTGAATTATAACTTGAAGTATAAGACAATAAAATCTTGTACATGACTTGAACATCCAAAGAATTGGATTAAGACTTGAATATAAGATAATAAAATCTTGTACATGACTTGACACCAATACATGTGTATGGTAATGAACTAGAAAGTGCTATGAACAAGCACTAACGTGCATGAGAAATATTCTTGATGTGTATGTGAAAACATTTCATATAGTTGCTTGATAACAATGTGACTTCTTGATTACTTGAAGCATGTTTCTTGGTGAGCTAGTCCACTACTTTTGGATTAGTTCTACTCCCGTAGTTCAAGTAAATACCTACTTGTGCATTCTTGTGTGAGTCCAGCTGGTCCTTGCTTGTTCGGAGGTATATAGGTTCACGCTTATCATGAGGCTAGGGCCAAAGTGATAATCGGGGATCTATGTATCTGCGCTTGACCCCTTACTACAGGCCATAGTAAGGGCATAGCTTCCTTTGTTAGAGCAATACGCCTGATAAAAGTGAATGCTAAACTCGTGAACACCTTGTGAATCTTGATCTTGGGAATGACACTGGTTACTGGGTCTTCTTATATATACTGCATAAGCGGTTTCTTGATATTGATCGTGATTTGTCAAAGTAATACAAGCTACGACAATAATGGTATTCTTGGGAGGAATAAGAAAGGAAACAATATCCTTTGTAACCTGCTAGCTTAGCCTTATGTGCTACTTGATGAGTTGGCTTAGCCTCTCATATACTTGTTACTTGATGATACTTGATACATGATTACATGAGTATCTACTTGAATTGCATGATAACATGTCATGTAGTTGCATCTAATAGCTTACTGAGATTTATCTCACCCTGTTCCTTGTTTATTTGTTTTCCTTAGATCAAAGGAAGGCTAGTGATAGTTCGCAGTGAGGCTCGACATAGCTGGGAGCTTACTACGCAGGTTGTTATTCTTTTGGGGCTTGTGTCCTTTTACATTTTGGTGAGGACAATGTATTATGGGTTATGTAACTCAGTATTTTGGGTAGACTTGTTGTCTCTAGACATCTCTTGTAATGCCAGCTTATGTGCTAGGCATGTTTTTCGCTGTGTATAATCATGTTTGGTTTTAATTTTCTTGTCTAGAACTTGTGTTGTAAGCTATCTTAGCTCCTTACTCTTGAGTGTATATATCATGTCAGTTTGTTATAAACAGATGTCATCCCGTTTCTTGTTTGTTCTTGATTCTTGTTTTTCGCGCATCCAGGTTCGAGGTTCTATTAGGGGATCCCGGGGACCTAGGGGCGTGTCACTCATGAGATGATATATGACAACGGCACGCACTTTGAGAAAGAATGTGACCAACTACTCGCAGAGTACAAAATAGAGAGACATCAGTCATCACCGTACCGACCACAAACCAATGGAGCAGTCCAAGCTGCTAACAAGACCATTGAGACCATCATTAGGAAAATGGCTAAGACTGGCAAAGACTAGCCCGACAAGCTAACTTTTTCACTCTGGGGCTACCGCACTTATCCGTACTGCCACCGGTGAAACTCCATATGCCCTAGCCTATGGGATGGAAGCAGTGCTACCAATCGAATTAGAAGTACCATCACTAAGGTTCTTCTGGAAAACCAAGTGAATGAAGTCGCATGGTTAGACAGCCGTTATGAACAACTAGCCCTGCTAGATGAACGACGACTCCGAGCCGCCAAGCATATCTAAGCGTATCAACGGAGAATGGCCCGAGCATTCAATAAGAAAGTCATGACCAGAAACATCAAAGAAGGGGACCTTTTCCTGCTCGAACATCGTCCTGGACCATTCAATCCTATGGGATAGTGGGGACCAAGATGGATAGGCCCTTACATAGTCAAGAAGGTATTCTCCGGAGGAGCGGTACAACTCGCAAACCTAGATGGAGATCAACTGCAGAAGCCCATCAACATGGACAAGCTGAAGAAGTACTATGCATAAGTCCGTCCCCTGCTTCAAAAGAAAAGAAAAGAGGAAAGCTCGCTAGGTTGAAAACCCGCAAGGGCGGCCTAGGCAAAAGTTAGGGCAGAGATCACGAGAAAAGAAGCCCGCTAGATTGAAAACCTGAAAAGGCGGTCTAGGCAAAAATCAGGGTGTGCATATAAAAAAAAAATAATAATAACATAAGGGACAGTCTCGTACGAGACACCTATGTCTCGTGCGAGACATATCAGTCAGCAGACATATTTTTCTCTTTCTTCAACAAGAACTACGATGACCTGAGCTCCTTATTTAATTGATGTAAAAGGAGAACGTAGGCAGCCTTTTGGTCCGGTCTATTCAATAAATAAAATCAAAATCTTGTCTTCTTATTAATTGAATGCATTTCAAGAAAACAATAAGAAAATTTCTAACATGAATACCAACTTGCAAAAGAAAATAAATAAAATACTAAAAGTCTAAACATTGGTCTATCTATGGCAATCTCTCGATAATCTTAAGGATCTATTTCTTCCTTGACTTAGTAGAGGCATGACCACGGTCCGCCTTGTCATCCCTTTTCCTCTTGTGCAAAGGTATCTCGAAACTGGGAGGAACATCAAGTCGACTGAACACTGAGGGAGTCAGTCTCGCAAACACATGAGGCCTATCCAGAGCTTGGAATTTGCCGGGAAGTCCGTTCGCCCTCTTCTCGTAAAAGTCACTATCCAGAAAGTCTTGAGTGGCATCTACTCTGACATTAGAAGGATCCTTCTTAGCTTCCTTCTCCATCCAATCCAAGCTAGGCTCGAATTGGTCCCCATACAGAGAGCGGCAGATCTCATCAATACCCTCGACACTAGGACGGAGTTCCGAGAGAAACCAATTCAAGTATTTATCTAACAAATAGATGCTCCCTTCGTTATGACGAAGATTGGTCCAACGATCCATAGTGGTGCCTTGGCCCCAAGCTCGAGCCAAGCTCGTAGAGAACTCCGAGTCCATGAAAGAAATGTCTCGAGGCCGTCCCCCTGACAAGAAAGTGTCCTGCTGTTGACCGAATTGTCGCATTACCCTCCGAGCAAAATGGAAAGAGGAGTCCCTCAAACCCGGAAGGACGACCCTGTCGTACCCAAGGGTATTAGCTACTACCTCATCACCTTCCAAAATGATGGGCACCAAGCAATATCATTGGTCTCCGCTTTAGCAAAAAGATGACCCCACTCCTCAATACTAAGACCCTTCACTAACAGTCTCCGCCTATGGTAAGTATAAGGTGAATACTCGATCGGAGATTCCAACAATTTGAAGTGTTCTCTAAGCCAAATGGTCAACAATAATGGACTTCCCCGAGTCATAGAGTCGGTTCGGTGTAACTCATCAAGACCACGAAGGGTCTCCCCCAAGATGAGAGGGATTATGTTGAAGGCCCGTCCTCTAGCTTGCAGAACGATGTCCACGAACTCCGTGTCCGCCATGCCACAATTGCTCATGAAAAGCACGCTCCGGAATAGACACAATGCCAAGAGGTAGCACTGGGAATCCACACCGTGACCACGAGTCACCGAACCTTTAAATCTCCTAGGCAGAGCGTGGAGATTGACATAGCGGTTATGAATGTAACTCTGCGCCTCAGGAAGGCCAATACTCAATAAGTCCCTAAGAGACTCCGCCGGTACCTTATCACAATTAGGAACCGCAATCACCCCGGTCAACGGCATATCCAAGATGGACGCCATCTCCTCCACGGTAGGGACCATCTCGTTAAGTGAAAAGTTAAAGAGGTGAGTCGATGGATCCCAGAAGCGTGCAACTCCCTTTAAGAGGTCCCATTCCGGCTTTAGATTCTTCAAGGTGAAAAGAATTTTAAACCCGAACATCTCCACAAATCTCTCTTGGCGAGGTTTATTGAACGAACGAAAGAACGTTGCTAAATCCCCCTTGTAACGTTCCACTAAACTCGAGTCCAAGGAGAACTCATCAACAATTATTGATGAAGGGACGGACTTACTTAGGGCCATTGGGAGCAAAAGGTTGAGAATTCTACTCGAAAAGAAAGGTTCCCAGAACTGATTCAAGGCTGCATGGTATTCTAGGACGGACTAGAGGTGTTTATATACAAGTTTGGACACCGAATCCTCGAGGAAAAAGGAGAAACAACCGCAGATTGAAAGGATGGCTCATACGAGACATCGATGTCTCGTACGAGGCATCTCCCAGTTCATAACAACAGAAACTCTGCTCAGATCTCAGGTTGCTCAACAAGTCGAAACATGTCTCAATCACCTCAGAAATCCACCCGAAACAGTTCATACATCTCATATAAATGGCCCAACGCGAATCCATCTCATAAAATTACCCATCGGTTGACCAACCAGATATGAGTCAATACATTTATACAGTCAGAAATAAAACTAAAATTAACTAATGTGTGTGCTAGAGTTAGGAAATAACTGTTGCATACGTACAAACCAAAGAAAGAAAAAAATGTCTTCGCCTACGCCGAGGCAATAAATACATCATCAACAAAAGGGGAGAATGGGGGATCCTATCTAGGATGTGTTGCCACTGCCACACTATCATCCATCGGTCCGAGGCCTCTTCCCGCAAGAAGCTAGCTCCGCCGTCTGCTGAGCCAACCATCCAAGCAGCCCCGCTGTCACTCTCTTCATCCTCTTGGCATAGGCCATGAACTGGGCAAGCCGTCCTGCGACCTCTCTATACTCGGCAATAGGCACCTTTTGAATAGAGACATCAGAATCCTCAGATAAATAATAAACAGAAAGATGAAATGGTAGAATGATAGGAATGATGGAAGAAGGGTCATAAATCATACCATGGTCGCATCAGCAGGAGGCACGAGTTCCTCAGGCATATCGAAATGCGCGGGAAGATCCTCAGTGATATCTATCCCCTTAGCCACACTGTAGGTAAATGAAGCTGGTCCAAGCTGTGGACGGAAAGGGACGTGGACAGCTCCCTGGGCCTGAGCCTGATCACCCTCTATAATCAGCTGGGGCATGAGACGAGCAAGGAAGTCCTAATAATCGGCCTCCAAGGACATATGGTCAAGAGCATCCTGACCAATAATGAGGTCCCCTCTCTCCTCCGCCGCGATGAAATAAGAATTAAGCATATGAGCCGGCGGGTCCAAAGGGACAACGACGTCGAGTCTGCCACCACCCTGCTGGCGAGAGACTCTCTCTCCTAAGTAGAAGCATCCCCCGCCAAGGCCAATCATCAACAGCCTCATACCGGGGAACCCATAAACATGATCAATACCCAGACTCCGCCATGGAAAGAAAGCGACAGCGGACTCAGGGACGGCCTCCCACCTATCAAAATACAGCCTTATGCGCTCCACCGTCATGTCAGCCCCCTCGTCCTACTCATCATGGGTATCCCTGTTATCCCGGCGCCATCTCAGAGTATCTAGGAACATGACAGTGTTGTCTCAAAGGTTGAAAGTAAAGAGACCAAACATGGCGTAACCCCAGGCCTGCAAAATGGGAGAAACATAAAAGATTTCAATACACGGTAGCTAAGATGAAAATGCTATCAATATAAACTGGGGATGAAACAAAGGAGGAATACAGAAGAAGATGAGTATTGTACCTCCCAGGCATGACTGTAGCCGCCTAAGCCAGCGTTTGTCTGATCACGCGAACTCTCATCCATGGCCACAGAGCAGTGGGCCAAGCCAGCAGAACCCCAACTAGCATCAGTAACATGCTGCATATCCCTCAGGCAGCTTAGCAGAGTAAAAAGGGCATTCGACGCATGGTTAGCAAAAAGCGTCTCAGAAAAGGCCCACCACAGAAAACCACGGACAGCTGCAATACGGGTACCGATCAGATGCATCTGACCATTATTAACAGTCACGTAGGCATCGACCTTATCCCTCAAGGCCTTCAGAGGGGCACCCTTTCCTAGAGTACACAAAGAGAATCCCAAAAAATGCATCATGTCGTCCCGGCTAGGAGTAAACTCCGCGTCCACCTCAAGCGGTTCACCGAAGATGGCAAGCCCAGTAATGGCATGAAAGTTAGTAGGGGTCATGGTAACCTCCCCCCACTGCATGTGCATGGTATGAGTACTATCCCACCAGTGCTCCCGGATGGCCTGGAGCAAGTGCACATTCCTTCTCTCACCGACAAGGCCGTCAAAGAAGGGTTTCAATCCGAGATTCTCGATCTCTTCCTTCATCTCGCCATTAAGAGTTGCCCACCTCTCAGCGACCGCTCGTACGCTGCCTCTACAGTTATTGATCACCCTGAATGACTGCAGACAAAAGAGACAAATGTCAGGAAAACGGTAAAGTCCTCATTTTAGCATTTTACCCGAAAAGTCGCAGAATTGCCTAGAACGACAGTCAAAATCATGTACTACCATACTACAATGATTTTCAGCATCAACAAGGGTGAAATTCTATCAAAAGATCAGCCCTGCACGATAAACCCTAGCAGCGATAATTCTAGGCGAAAAATTGGCGAAAGTTAAGTTGCTAGAACACTAAATTGAGACATGCAACAACGAAATTGACATGGAAGAGATCCTTACCCGCCTAATCCAAACGGCGTGAGAAACGTGGTCCTCTGAGAATGGGCACAACTCATTCGTCGCCCACACTTTACCCTTCATATGCCTACCAAAGAGGTGCTCTTTGTGGGAACGATGCACACCGGCCATTTGAAAGAGTTGGGAATCACTAGAACTCGGTGAAAATAAAGATTTTTGAGTGAGAAAATCGCCTAGGGTCAAAAGCTCTCGAGAATGAAATAGGAAAAGTGATTTGAAAATCACTTTCAGCGCCTGATATGTCTCTGTTTTGTGCAAAAATAGAGAAGTCTTGTACGAGACATCGTTCCCTCGTACGAGGTATCCCCAGAAAAGTCTCAGAAAACCATGTTTTCTTGAGAAATTCCAGAAAAGCCCTGCTTTTAACAGAAAGGTCAAAAAAAGCCCTGCTTTAGACCAAGAGGTCGAATCTAAACCCGGTTCAAGATGGAACATTTAGTCGTCAACAAATGGATATTTTCAGAATTAGAACAAGCAAAGTTGTTTCTCAGTACGAATTTATCCTCACCGCGTATCTAAGATCATGGGTGAGCAACGAAATCTGCATCAGCAAACTTTAAATCCCACGACTGTCATCAAGACGTAAGTTAATGGCACAATATTTACAACCAGGTATCCCACGACTGTTATCAAGACATAAGTTAATAACACATGATCCCACCATTTAGAATCCCATAATTTCCATCGAGACGTATGTTAATGGCATAGGATTCACAGTTTCAACGGAAAGGCAGTCTCGTTGAAAGAAGAAGCAAGGTCCGAGTAATTGGCATCTCTAAAACCGGGTATCCCACGACTGTTGTCAAGACGTAAGTTAACAACACAGGATCCCACCATTTAGAGTCCCATAATTGTCATCAAGACGTAAGTTAATGGTATATGATTCACTTTTCTGGCGGAAAGGAAGTCGCGTCAGAAGGAGAAGTGAGGTCCGAGTAATTGGCGTCTCAAAACCCAGAATCCTATAATTGTCATCAAGACGTAAGTTAATGGCATAGGATTCACATTTTCCAATGTAAGGGACAAACTCGTTGGAAGGAGAAGCAAGGTCTGGGTAACTGGCGTCTCTAAAATCGAAGATGCTTCGTCATCAACAACAGGGCATGTTCAGAATTGGGTCAAGGCCATTGATTCCTCAGTATGGGTACTCTCTAAACTCTAAACTTTACTTACCGCAAGTATTGTTTTTAAAAATGATTTTCAAAATAACTTAAACCTCAGTTTTTGCGTATTTTCAGAGTCGAACTATGTTTGGTCTGATTTCCTTCCGAGAAATACGTAGGCAGCTTTTTAGCACGACCATACCCCTAGTTGAAAATGGCGTCTTTTCTATCGACGACGGTACTTCATCCATAAGTATCGTCGCCGAGGGGCTCTGTAGACACCCCATTTTGGACGTTCATTTTATAATCACACTACTTCTGTGTGTCGCCTTTGATTTGGGTCAAAACTCGTTCAGTTGGACATGTTTCGTTAAGTTTCTGACTGACTCTGTTAGTCAAGGGCCAAAATGAACATTAAAACTGCTGCAGAGGGCAAAAATGTGATTCCAGCACATGGATGTCTTGTACGAGACATTGATGTCTCGTATGAGGTATCCCCCCTTGACAGTGGGGTTTTGGTCAGTTTCCTTGTTGATCTTAACCCCTTTTCTTGGCAAACACTCATGCAATCCGGGGAAAATCCCATGGCCGATCCTAGAATTCAAATATACCTCTGTGGGAATCAAGTCTTGGATTCCCACCTCAACTTACCTTCTTGGCCAAATCCCTAGGTCCAAAAACCCCTATAAATATAGTTGTTCTTAGCTAGAATGACTAATGGTGAATTAACGGTAAACTCTAGAAGAAAACACTTAGGTAAAATCTTTGCCTTCTATCTTCTCCTCTCCTTCTTTGCTTTGAAGTAGTGTGATTCCATTAAAGGATCAGCCTAGAGCCTCTCCAATCCATGGAGATGGTCTCGAAGCACATAATCCGACATCCCAAATAAATAAGCAATTATTTATTTGCTTGTTTCTTTTCTTTTGGTACATGAATGCATGATTTTGAAACGATGATGATGATTTCTTAGCAAGACCAATTCTAGATTGGGTGAATTGGGTGCTCCTTGACCTTCCCAATTCATAACTTAACCCCCGAATCCAGACATCTCGGTCCGTGTTCGGACAATAACATGGTGGCGACTCTCAAATAAACAAAAAGGTAAATCGAAGGACGAAAACGTGCCTCAAAAAAGGAGAAAAACCTCGCGCGCAAATAGCATGGTGTATCAAAAACCTATACTTAGCATCTTTATAACCCGCAGGTTTTTGAATATTTTCTTAGCTTGCACGATCCTGAGGTTTTAGCATCTCTCTACCCTGTGAGTTTCACATAATTTCTTGATTCACGCACCCCGTAAAGATTTTATTCTTTATAAACCGTGTGTCTCATGTTCGACATAAGTTATTGGTGGCGCCCAACATCTGTTGTCAGTGTCTTTGGACACATTCCTTAATCTTTTGACATAAGTTGTTGGCAGCGCCCAACATCTGTTGTCAGTGTCTTCGAACACAATCCTTATTCTTTCGACATAAGTTGTTGGCGGCGCCCAACATCTGTTGTCAGTATCTTTGGCGACGCCCAACATCTGTTGTCAGTGTCTTCGGACACATTCCTTATTCTTTCGACATAAGTTGTTGGCGGCGCCCAACATCTGTTGTCAGTGTCTTCGGACACATTCCTTATTCTTTCGACATAAGTTGTTGGCGGCGCCCAACATCTATTGTCAATGTCTTCGGACACATTCCCTATTCTTTTGAAATAAGTTGTTGGCGGTGCCCAACATCTATTGTCAGTGTCTTCGGGCACATTCCAAATTCTTTCGACATAAGTTGTTGACGGCGCCCAACATCAGTTGTCAGTGTCCCCAGACACATTTGATACTGTCTTGATGCACACGCCCCATAAGAAGTTTGAATCCCTCTCTCTTCTTTTTCAATCGTTGAATGTTCTTTATATACCGTGTGTCTCAGTGTTAACGGCGCTCAAGATCTGTTGTCAGTGTCCTCGGACACATTTTCTACCCTCTTAGGCCATGTATTACTGGTGTCTCTAGACATAATTACAGCATGTATGACTTCAGTCTAGTCTCTATCCCCAGTAGAGTCTGAACTACGACCGGCTAGATTTCTCCAAGGATACGTAGGTAGCCTGATAAAGGTCCAGCCACCCGATCGACTAGGTCATATCTCATTTCTCTCCCATCCCTATGTAGACGGTCACCTTCATATAGGATATTCTCCCTGTAGATACCCCGGGGGAACCACGGCTTCGGCTAGAGCGGTGAGTTGTCCTTAGGATGTCTAACTTGTTTTTAGAGTCGCCACCTATGTTTTGAGGAACATAAGAAAAACCTATAGATTGTAGCCTAAGTTTGATTACGAAAACAGAGATTCTTTGTTTTGAGGTTCGGGGGTTAGATTACGAGATGGGAAGTACCGAAACACCCATCTCGCCCAACTAAAGTTGGTCTTGCTTGATCAAAATCTACATGAATGAAAATGTTCTTCTTCTTCTTCTTTAAGTCATGAAAAGGGGGATTTAAAATAGGATTTGTAATGTGGGAGATAACTCCTTAACCAACCTCAATGAGATGAGGTGATCATTAGAGTCATGTCCCAAAATGATTTGGGTGATTGCACATTTGATTAAAGTAAAAGAGAGAGAGGAGATGAAGTAGAAAAGAAAGGAAAAGATAGACTTTTACCTACAATTCGAAGACCTTCAAATGTTGCTTGAAGAAATCCTTGGAGAACCTTTAGAAAGTGATTTTGGTATAGTTTTTGTAAGTTCAATCTTCCGTTCAAGTTTTTGATCGTTGATTTTCGATCCTTGAAAATGAAGGTAAAGAGAGGTTTTTATAGGTGAAAGAGGGGTGTTTTTGGTGCCAAAACTCAGTCACCAAGAAATCCTTCCCGGGCAAAATCCTGTAAATTGAGCAAGGGAGGGAATCCTGGCCAGAAATCTGTAACTGACGCCCAGAGGCGCGCGCTTCCTGCTTTGGGGGCGGGAGGCGCGCGCGCCTGGCTCCTCCTGTCGGAGGCGCGCGACTCAGAGAAGGCAATTTTGACAGAATGGACTAGAAAGTCAGCCCTGTCATTCAGTTTAGTCCCTGGACTTAACGAAGTCAGTCAGGAACTTAATGGAAGTGACAGAAACTAACGAGAAACACTTAAAATGGGGAGAAACACAAAATCAAATGTGCAATCGGGGTGAGCGGTCCAAGGCGGGGTGTCTACACTCCCCAGCAGAAGATGGTGTCTCAATTTTCCCTACAGAGCTCGAACTACGACTGACTTGATTCCCCTTAGGATACGTAGGTAGCCTAACTAAGGTTCAGCCGTTCGACCAATTTGGTCACTTTTTCTCATTACGACTCCCTTAGAGTTCATTCTTGCGAGAGTCATTCTCTTTACCTTCTTCCATTTTTCAGGATGGATCCTATCTTAATCGTTGACCCCACATTGCCTTGCAAGAAACGTCGCCGAGGGGCTACTGTTAGTAACCGGCCTAAAAAATAGCATCAAAATCCTTCTTAGGATCTTCCAATGACTTCTTAGACATTTAGGAGTATCCAAGGACCTTTCTAGGATTTCCCCTAAATAGGGGATAAGTCAGGGCAAGGGAGCCGTACGGCTCCTGGACAGCCATACGGCTAGGTCCTGGCCGTACGGCCACTTCTCTTAGATCTGTTTTCTCCTATAAATAGAGCCCTCCTCAGCCTAATCCAACACATCTTTCACATATGGGAAAACCCTAACAGCTACGAATCCCAGACTGTTTCTCTCCCTCTCAACCCCCTCAAAAACCCTCTTTTCCACCTCTCTTTGATCTTTAAAGAGATCCAAGATCTAGTTCTTGCCTAGCAAGGTAAGTACTCTTACTTTTCTTATTATGTTCTTAAGATAGATCTAGGTTATGCATGTTTTCATGATGTTTATTCATTCATATTCATATGTTCTTCATGCGTTCTTCATGTTCTTAGTCTAGATTCATAATATATGTGATATTTAGTGTAGCGATGTTCATGTTTTACATGTTCATTCATATGTTTTAATCCTTATTTATGCGTGATCCCACTTCATCTTTCTATTCTAAATTATCAATGAACTACGCTAACCTGAGCTTCTCACGTTGAGAAAAACGTAGGCAATCCTCAGATCCGGTCTCAAACACTAAATACACACACACACACATTGATCATGATAGAAAGACCGATTCGTCGGGCAATAGGAGTGATCATATTAATATTCTTCTTCTATTGTAATTTGACCCCCGAACCCAATTATTCTCATAATTAGTTTTTTCAATGTTTTAACTACAAATAAAACGGCGTGGCGACTCCCAATTTTAATCACACGTATTTACAATAATATGTCAAAATGACCGCAAGAACACAAGGATTAATAATATGCTAACAAAAACATGAACAAATCAACAACAAATCCAAAAAACAAGTTATATGTCCGAAAATATCAAAAGTCAAAAATCACATTTTTCTCAGATTCGCAAGCTATGTCCATTGATCGTTGAAAAGTTAGTCTCTAACGATTCTAAATCATAATACGGACTGTTGGTGTATATGCCCTAAGAATGTTATTGGCACGTTGTTTGACAATGTTTGTTATCACTTTTTCATTTATATAATGAGATGTTTTATATTATTATTTGTTGTTACATGTTTTGTTATAATAATCTCCATCCCTAGTACTTATGAAGAACTAGTATAAGTTTAATTTGATGATCATGTGATTATCATGTGTATGGGATACAAGTTAAACTTATGGGTGTGTGTTGGTGAACACATGCTCGACATAACCCAACTATGAGGTTTATGTCATGGTCATGATGTCATAATCAAACCTCTAAATAGTTATATTATTGAATCCTTAGACCTGAGATTATTACGATCTTCCACATAGTGGAGATCATGCTTGACATATTCAAACGTTACTCTTAACCAAGTAATTATAAAGGATATGATTGGCATGATCGAAGCTGTAACGAAGTATAATAAGTCAAGATGGAATTTGTCCCTCTTCGTGAGAGGTGTCAAGCTTGGGCCCCTCGATAAATAGTATTGATGAAATGCATGGCCGTGCTCAAATGGATTGATATGATCAATGTTATTTGTATTATCAACAACTATTTGGAATCGAGAAAAGTATTGGGCATTGTAAGTTGACCATTGACCATGGCTTATGCTCAATGACATCGTGGACAAAGGGATTGTGATATTATCTATAATAGGATTCACGAACATTGACAAGTTATATTAATTGGGTAGTCATGATGGCTTGCTAGAGTCCGCTCATGATTTATGTTATCAAATGGTTTTGATCACATTTCAAACTTAATATAATCAATCCTATGGGGTCACACACAAAAGAACGAATTTTGAAAAAAGTCTAATTTTGGGAACCTTCAGGAGGTTCGCCCGCACCCCCCAAAGGACTCGGCCGAATCTTTGGCATCCGGGGGAGGGTTCGCTCGAACCAAGTATAAGACTCGGCCGAACCTTTTGGTTTCGGGTCCAAGTCTTTTTGACTCCGAGTTTTGACGGGAATTTGACTTGGAAACCTAAACTAGTTGGGTTTTAAAATATAAATAACCCTCTCAAAACCCTAGGTTATAAGTGATTATTGTAATCAA
Organism: Campanula takesimana; assembly: GCA_026119855.1. Lineage (NCBI taxonomy): Eukaryota > Viridiplantae > Streptophyta > Magnoliopsida > Asterales > Campanulaceae > Campanula > Campanula takesimana. The sequence goes on from JAOWBW010002072.1 coordinate 117,459, forward strand.
AATTGAAAGCCTCCAAGAGAGAGAAAATATTCTTCTTCTTCCTCAAGAATAGAACCCTAGTTTTCATATAGCCCACTTTGGATCTAGAAATCCGGAGCAAGAATTGTTCTTGATATTCGTTCATGTGTGGATACACATGGAGGGCATTGATCTCAGCTCCTCCAAGTTTGCGGTTCATCAATTCAAGGCGTGTTTCTGCAATCGTGATTCAAGAGCGCGAAGAACAAAGATTCAAGATCTAAAAATTTTAAAGCATCATCACGGTTAGTATTCTAAATTCGTCTCCGTATTAATTTAATCATCTTGAATGGATCTAGCCTTTTGGGTTTATTCCGATGCGCATTATAGTGCAAATCCCAACAGTGGTATCAGAGCCCCATTCATCATGATTATTTTAATAATAACTTGTCGATAATATAATTGGATTATATGTGTTAGCATGCTATTTGAATTTAGATTCATTATGTTTAAGTGATTTATATTTTATGTATGAATATGAGATATATGAAGATCATAAAATCGCACCGTTTAAATACGTTATGCTGGATCTAAGATTGCAATAATAATTTGATTATTATGTTCCTTGTGATCATCAAAAGTTAATTTGATTAATTTGTTGATGATCCTAGATTCAAGAATAAATTGTTTATTCAAGGTTTTGATGAACGTGGTGATTTGATCATCATGAACACCAAATCCTAATTGAATCACCGATAACAATTTTAGGGTTTAAAATTTAAAACACAATGGTAAATATTTTGAGTTGAATTTAATTATCAGATGGCTAGTTTTAGAAACCATGTTTCCTGAAATTAAATGTCAATTTCAAAATTACTTTGGATTGAATTTGTTTGTCAGATGGCTAGTTTTAGAAACCGTGTTTCCTGAAAATAAATCTCAATGACAATGTCATAAATTGATAAGACAAAAGAATTTAGAATCGAGTTACTTTATGTAAGGGATTGTGGATGCCTTTTTGGCTTAGTTTCAACCTTACATAGTTGTTTCTTCTAGTTTCTAAATTTGGTACGGGATTATGGATGCCTTTTGGCTTAGTTTCGACCGTACAATCGTGCTCTCAATTACGTGTTTAAGAATTTATCCTCATAAATCAATCACATGAAATCATACTTTAATTAATGGGATTAATTAAATTATTAACCGATGCTTTACATGTTTATATTATGTGCGTATATATGTGTTACCATGCTATATGTGTTGAACCTTCTTATTAAAAAATTAAAGTCACGTGCTAACCCATGATAGACACTTGGGATTACACGGGTATTTTGTGTGGGTTACGCCAAAGCGTAGGTGCATTGATTCTATCCTTGTATGAACAAGATGAGTGAAAGAGTGGTTCCTATGCGTCTATCATGGTTTGACTTAATTAAGCTATCAAAAGAGTTTCGGGCTTAAGGCACGAGATGAGATTAAAACATGCTTGTGACATATGATGTCTAAAGAATCTCATAAAAGGATATAAGAGTCATATATGATAGATTGATAAAAGTTATCTACCTAATTAATTTAATTTTGAGCAGTATTACCTAAGCGGACTTAAAATTGAATTAAAGTTGGATCTTAGCCCATATAAATTATATTATACATTAATGTGTTTGAATATTATATAATTTAGTGGGAGTATTTATGAAATACAATTATTAATCTCTTTATGAAATTGGTACTAATACATATTAATATATGTTTGCATAAAATGTAGATAATGACTCAACACTCACAACCTATCATTATGATCTATCCTTGAGAAAGAGAAACTCCAAGAGAATGGTACTAACTTCCTGGATTGGGTTCGAAACCTTAGAATTGTTCTAAGGAAAGAAGAGAAGTTATACATTCTTGAGGAGCCCATTCCTGATGAACCTGAAGCCACTGCCCCTAGGGCAGACATGGATGCTCACAAGAAACACAAAAGTGATTCTCGTGATGTCAGCTGTCTTATGCTTGCTACCATTTGCTCAGAGCTCCAAAAAGATTTGGAACACTTGGATGCTTATGAGATAGGCATTGAATTGAAAGATATGTTTTAAGAGCAAGCTAGGAAAGAAAGGTTTGATACCATGGCTGCCCTGATGTCATGCAAGATGATTGAAGGGCAAGCATTGAGCCCTCATATTTTGAAGATGAAAGTCCACATTGAGCATCTAGAGAGGTTGGGTTATGCCATCCATGTTGAGTTGGCTACCGAAATGATTCTCAATTCACTTCCAAAATGCTATAATCAGTTTGTAATGAACTTTAATATGCATGCTATGGATAAGTCTTTGTCAGAGTTGCATGGGATGCTTAAAACTAATGAAAAGAAAATAATTGAGAAAACTACCTCTCATGTGCTCATGGTTAATAAACGAAAGGGATTTAAGAACAAGGGTAAGGCAATTGTTTCCAAACCTAAGGCTAACAAGGCAAAGGTTGCCGAAGCTACTGTAGTGGCTAAATCAGACACTTAAAAGGATGCAATTTGCTTCCAATGCGGTGAGACCGGTCATTGGAAGAGAAATTACAAAGCTTATATGGAAGAAAATAAGAATAAGAAGGTCAATGTGATTGCTTCTACTTCAGTTATCTATGTTATAGATATTCTCCTCTCTACTTCTAGTTCCTAGGTATTACATATCAGATGTGGATCTCACATTTGTTTAAATGTGCAGGCACTAAAGAATGGGAGACTACTCAAGGATGGTGAAGTAGACCTACGCGTGCGGAATGGAGCAAGAGTTGCTGCATTAGCCGTAGGGACTTATGAAGTCACTTTACCTAGTGGTTTAATTCTTGTTTTGAACAATTCTTACTACGTTCCCGATTTGAGTAGAAATATTATTTCAATTTCTTGTTTGCATAATGAAGGTTATTGTAGACACCCCGCCTTGGACCTCTCACTCCGATTGCATACATAGTATTTTTATTTAACTTTTTTTTGTTAATTTATGTTACTTCGGTTAAGTTCCTAACTAATTCCGTTAGTTTTGGACTAAACTGCATAACAAAGTTAACTTTAGAGTCATTTCTATCATTCTGTCCTTTTTAATCTCGGGCTCCTCTGGCATTGTCAGTGGGCCACGCGCGTTTGGTCCAACAGGCTGGACTCGCGCGCTTCCCATTTTGGCTGTTACGGATTACAGTAGGTTTCCCTCCATTTTCTGATTTAAAAATCATCTTTTAATACAAAAACATCTTTTTTTATCATAAACATTTACTAGCTTTATTTTGTAACTCCCAATCCCCCCATTCTATCCCTTTCTCTAAAATAAATTATTTTCTTTTATTATTATCTTATTTATCTTATTTTTGATTGGTCAATTCCATTTTACATGGATTGATCATCTTTTCCCTCCAAGCTTTTACCTATAAAAAGGACCTCCTAGGTTCATTTCAAAGGGACACCACTTATTAGACACAAAACTCTACAAAATTCTCTCTGCACCAAGAAGGCTTCACTCTACAAAAACTCTACACAAATTGTTCCATAACAATTTCTTTATAATAACACTATTTTTTTCATCATGATTGGAGTCTTCTTTCTTTTCCCAACAAGGTACAACTTCTCTTTATTTTATTTATGTGCTTTCTTTAATGTATGCAATCCCCATCAAATGTGGCATGACCAAATGATCACTTTATTACATTAAAGTCGGTTAATGGTTATCTCCATATATTCTAAACTCTAGTTTAATTTACCATTCTTAATGTAATCTTTCGCATGAATTAATATATAAAACAATTCTCTTTTATTTCCCTTTGCAATTTCCCCTTTCTTTTCATTGTAATTGGTAGCACTTCTATATCAATAATTGAAGGACTTTTTAGCATTAAAACACCTTTAGTAGCAAGACCCGCGTAAGCGGGGCGGAGTGGGTATTTAAGTACTTCCCACTCCGTCACCTAACCCCCGAACCCTTCTCTCTCGAATCTCTGATTTTGTACATAAATTAGGCTATTTCTAGGTTTTTTGTTATGTTCCCTTAATAACATAGGTGGCGACTCTAACATCTAAAACCAATTAGACATCCTAGGATCCTTCCACCACTCTAGCCAAGTAGTGGGCTTTCCCAGGGTATCTATAGTGGCGACTCCGCTGGGGACTACTTAGAGGGTTAAACTTGTATTTCTGCTTTTGGTGTTCTTTTTTTTTGCATTCTGGGCATTCTGGTGGAAACAGGTGGGAAGCGTGCGCCTCTGGCCTTCTTAGCCTAAGGCACGCGCCTCCGACCTTCACCACCAGAATCGCCCGCCTCTCGTCTTGTCCTTCAATTTTATGTTATTGTGCTAACAGTTTTTGTAGGGGAGAAGTATTTTTATTTAGGGTCAAGGCAATCCCTTGAACCCACTAATTTACAGGTTTTGCCCAGAATCGGGCGCCTCTGCCCCACTTCCTCTAAATTATGTGCTTATTTGTTTTTTTTCTTTTGTTTATTTTATCGGTCACACGGGTGATTCGAAAATTGTAAATTATGTGCTTATTTGTTTTTTTTCTTTTGTTTAAAAAAATATCACTTGGCTTGACTTCACACTACATGCACATATTCCTATGAATTGCTCAAAATCAAGTCGCACAAGTCCATAACCCCAAACCCGTCAAGGCCCGTCCTAGAGAGTTTCAAGCTCCACCCGACCTTGACTCTCTCGAAGCGGTAAACCTCAGCCGGTGGCATAGTTCATGACTACATGCCGGGGGTGACCTTAAGCCTCTCTTTAGCCGAGCTCAAGCCAACACATTCTTAGTCTAGGTTCTAACACTCCGTGACCAAGTCGGTTTTCATGTGTCGAGATGTCCCTAATGTTGGATATTATGCCCTAGGCCCTTGAGAAATGCCTATGCGTTATATCATAGCTTCATTGTTATAGAGATAACAAACCCGATTATTATATCTTTTGCATGTTTATTATAATAATCATTATCCCTAGCACTTATGAAGGGCTAGCATGAGTTTAATGGATAATCATATGATGATTATAGCGCATAGGATGCGGATTAAACTTGTGGGTACATGTTGGAGAACAAGTACTGGATAGACCCGTTATGAGATTTATGTCATGGTCAAATGTCATAATTAAATCTCATAATAGTTATATCATTTATCCTTAGACCTGAGATTATTATAGTCTTCCACATGATGAACATTATGTTTGACGTACTCAAATGTTACCCCTAATCGAGTGGTTATAAAGGCTACGATTGGCATAATCGGATTCTTGTAGGGAAGAATGATAAGTCAAGATGGGATTTATACCTCTCTCAAGAGAGATATCTGCTTGGCCACTCGATGAGTGAGATTGATAATAGTGTACGGCCGTACCCAAATGAATTGAAGCGTTCAATGTTATTTGCTCATATCAATCTACTCTAGATCGAGAAAGCATTGGACAACATAAGTTGACATGGACCATGACTTATGTCCAATATGATATCGTGTGACAAAGGGATTGTGATATGTTCTATAAGGTTACTTTGGGCTTTCAAAGTTATACTAATTGGGTAGTCATAATGGCTTGCTAGAGTCCTCTTATGACTTACGGGTTCTGACTCGTTCGGACTCGTTGCCAACTTAGTATAATCCTATTGGGTCACACACAATAGAACGGATTGAATAAGGCACAGAAAACGGGAAAAACTGGATCCTGCTGGAAGGATCCGTACGGATGGTTTGGGAACCACCCAACCAATCCGTACGGATGGTTTGTCCAGACGGAAAACAGTTTGTTCAGATCTCTTGTTTGACAAGGAATTCTGACCCCAAAAGGAATTAGGTTTATGCCCTATTATATATGTGTGCAGTCGGGTTTGAGAAAGATAATGGTTGATTTTAGAAATCATAACATGTTGTTTGAGAAACAATTACACATATATAGAGGGGATTATTAGTTTTGAGATTTAGAATCATCATAACTAAATAATCAATGGAGCAAAATAATTCCTATCAAGAAATCGTTTCTTCATCAAGCCTTGGTTCTAGCAATCCAGATCAAGAAGGTGTTCTTGATATCTGTTCGATGTGTGGATACCGATGGAGAGGGTGTTTCCTTTAGCACCTCAAAGCCCGTGTTCATGGATTCAATCTTCAAGGGTATGTTTCTTTCATCTTGTATTTAATTTAATCAACATGCACGGATCCGGACTCTTGGGCGTTTGATTTTATCTGTTTATTCCGCTGCGCATGATGCATCAAAACCCAACAGTGGTATCAGAGCCCCGTTCATTGTTGATTATTTTAGTATATCATGTTGAAATTGTTTAGCTCGATTATATGATATCTACATGATAATAAGATGAATGCGTGATTTGAGTTTTATTTATGAGATATAAAGAGCATGACATGGGGATTATGTGATTATTATATTGATTTGATCTATATGAATAATTGCATGTTGGGATTATCAATAAATAATTGGATTATGTGTATTGATAATTTAGATCTAATTTATATATATAATAAATTGTTTATTCATGATATTGATTAGATCTAATTAAATTCGTAATCTGTAAATTCATGTTTCTGTAATCTGATTATGTACAAACATGATATTGGATTTGGTCGAATTTCTGAAATTCTGAAAAAGGGATCCTACCAATGGATCCGTACGGATGGTTTGGATGATTATGGATATTTCTTATTTCGAATAAGAACGTGTTCCATTAAATATGATTTGCCTTATTGTATTGCTAATCATATAATGGGACTTAATATCCTTATCTTGGAAGAACAAAATAATGAGCATAACGTAAATAATGGAAATCTGAATATAAGGATGTAATCGTTACATTCTTAAAAAACATTAATGTCTATATCAAATGATAAGAAACACATATCTAAAATTCCATGGGACGGACTTTTAAATTCATATGATTTCGAATCAAGTGATAGATGTGAATCTTAGAAATGTCTATATCAAATGATAAGAAACACATATCTAAAATTCCATGGGACGGACTTTTAAATTCATATGATTTCGAATCATGTGATAGATGTGAATCTTAGAAATTGATCAAGATATCTTTTACTAATAGTAGTAAGAGGAAGTACTCTTTTGAACTTATACATTTTGATGTATGTAGTTTATTAAAGTAACAATGCTAGAAAGGATTTCAACACCTCATGGAAAAAATATTGATGTACTCTGATTAGATCAAAGTAATAAATATTTGAGCCTTGGACTCGATGAGAATTCTGCAGAAAGTCTGCAATTTAAGAAAAATAGAATCTGGAAACTGCAGCCGTACGGATGATGTTCCAGAAGTTTACAGATTGTCTGTAAAACACAGTTTTTCATCTCATAATAAGTCAAACTGATCTTTAATTATCCTTCTGGATTATGTGCTGGAAACAGCTGCGATTACACTAAATTGAGATTCATCTAAGGAGGTTCGTTATACCATATAAGATATGGAATGAAAGAAAACTTGGTTTGTCTTTCATAAAGATTTGTGATATGATACTTTTGAGAAAAGTTTTGTCTTGTAAAATCACACCTAAATCTAATAAATGTATTTTATGGGATATCTTAATGATATTAATTTTTACACCCTTTAGAGTACAAATCGTTTGTCACTCTAAATAGCACTTTCTAGATAAATCGTTTATCTCTGAAGAACTAGTGGGAGTAAAATGTATCTCGAATAGTTCGAGACCCAAAAATGACATGGAACCTAAGATGGAAGTTGAACAAATATTCACAAGGAGTTGTGGAAATTCGTTCAAGTATACACAAGAAATTTGCATAACTGATAGGATACTATCTATAACAAGAAATATTGATTTCTCGTAATAGAAAGTAATAAGGAAGATATCATTGCGAATGATTGACCTATTACCTATCAAGATGCAAAGTCCGCTCCGGTTTAGATCAATGACTTGGAGTCATAAAATCTAAAAGTGTATATTGATTAAGCAAGACTAATTGAGAAAAGTTAATTCATAATGTCGATTATGATGAAACTTTATCACCCGTAGTCATGCTTAATGCTATTAGAATTCTAATTGTCATAACTTCATATTTCGAATATGTAATATGACAGATGAATGTCAAAACTATATTCCTTAACAGGAATTTACATTAGGATGTGTTTGATACAACCTAAAAGTTTGATTAATCCATAAAAATTCTAATAAAAATATGCAAGTTGCAGAAATTCATGAGATGGATTGAAGCAAACTACTTGGAGTGAAATTTCATTTTGATGTAGTATTCAAAGAGTTTGAATTCATCAAAGATGAGACTTGTGATTACAATAAATTTAGTGGGAGCGTAATTTTATTCATAGTCTAATATATATATGGTTGATATATAAATCATTTTGAAAGAGTTTCTAAATGAAAGACTTGGATGAAGCTGCCTACATCCTTGGACTGATTTATGGAGATAAATCTAAAACGTTGATTGGTTAAAGTCAAGGTACTAATAAAGACAAGATAGTGAAAAGTTCACCATGCAAGACTCTTGGAGAGGTTACTTGCGAAAGTCTAATGGCATTAATCTTTGCAAGATTTAGTCTTAGTATAAGACTAATGAGCAAGAGTACATGATTATGATTCCATATGCTTCGGCAATTGGATCTATCATGTAAGTCATGTAAATGTACTAAGACCGTATGTCTCATATACTTGGAGTATGATGAGATGATACCAATCAGATCCTAGTGAGAGTCACTAGTTAAGAAACAATCTTATGTTCTCTAAAAGGAACTAAATGATGCGTTCTTGATCTTGATGGAATAAAAGATGACTTGTATAGTTACATAGATGCATGCTGTAGATACCCCGGGGGAACCACGGCTTGGGCTAGAGAGCGTGAATTATCCTAGGATGTCTAACTGTTTTTAGAGTCGCCACCTATGTTTGAGGAACATAAGAAAAACCTATTGATAATAGCCTAAGTTTGATAACGAAAACAGAGATTCTTTGTTTTGAGGTTCGGGGGTTAGGTTACGAGATGGGAAGTACCGAAAACCCATCTTGCCCAACTAAAGTTGGTCTTGCTTGATCAAAATCTACATGAATGATAAACGTTCTTCTTCTTCTTCTTTAAATCATAAAAAGGGGTTTTAAAATAGAGTTTGGAATGTAGCAGATAACTCTTTAGCCGACCTCAATGAGATGAGGTGATCATTATTGTCATGTCCCAAAATGATTTGGGTGATTGCACTTTGATAAAACAAAAAAGAAAGAGAAAAGAGATGAAGTTAAGAAGAGAAAAGAAATAACTTTACCTAGACTTCAAGAGACTTCAACACACTTCTTGATGAATTCTTTGGAGAAATCCTTTGGAAATGCTTTGTAAGTGTGAAATTTTAGTGTCTTATTGAGAATGTAAGATTGAGAGCCCAAGGTCCTTGAAAATGGAGGTAAAGGGGGGTTTTTATAGGTGAAAGAGAGATGTTTTTGGTGCCAAAACTCAGTCACCAGAAATCTTTCCCGGGCAAAATCCTGTAAATTGAGCAAGGGAGAGAATCCTGGCCAGAAATCTGTAACCGACGCCCAGAGGCGCGCGCTGCTTCCTGCTTTGGGGGCGGGAGGCGCGCGCGTCTGGATCCTCCTGTCGGAGGCGCGCGACTCAGAAGGCGATTTTTGACAGAATGGACTAGAAAGTCAGCCCTGTTATTTAGTTTAGTCCTGGACTTAACGAAGTCAGTCAGGAACTTAACGGAAGTGACAGAAACTAACGAGAAACACTTAAAATGGGGAGAAACACCAGATCAAATGTGCAATCGGGGTGAGCGGGTCCAAGGCGGGTGTCTACAGAGCCCCTCGGCGACGTGGATTGCAAAGCAAAACGCGTCGACGAAAGTAAAAACACCCGCCGAGGACATCACCAAGAAAAAGCAAAGACTCGATGAAAGCAGGAATTTGAAATTGCGAGAGATAGTGGTGCGCTCCCTGTGTGAGCGGCTTTTGTTGATAGACGGGGTGGCATGATCCGTTAGGTGAACCTGCCGGCTGAATATGTTGAATGAGGCCGTTAGTGAACCTTTGAACGAGGCCGTCAGTGAACCTTTGGAGAGGCGTTAGTGAACCTTTGAAGAGGCCGTTAGTGAACCTTTGAGGAGGCCGTTAGTGAACCTGTGAAGAGGCCGTTAGTGAACCTTTGAGGAGGCCGTTAGTGAACCTTTGTGGAGGCCGTTAGTGAACCTTTGAGGACGAATCCGTTAGTGAAATCCATTGATGAGGCCGTTAGTGAACCCTTGAATGAGGCCGTTAGTGAAACTTTGTAGAGGCCGTTGGTGAACCTTTGGAGAGGCCGTTAGTGAACCTTTGAAGAGGCCGTTAGTGAACCTTTGAGGAGGCCGTTAGTGAACTTTGGAGAGGCCGTTAGTGAACCTTGGAGAGGGCCGTTGGTGAACCTTTGTTGACGAATCCGTTAGTGAAATTCGTTGATGAAATATTGCTTTGAAGTCGCGTGCCACTTGGAGTCACACTTGACTTTTTGACTTGTGGGGTGGCGGGCACAGTTGACCGCGACCAGAAGAATGTTCCTGCTGGGGATGAAATGTTGAGATTGACTCTTGAGGGGGGGTATGGCACCCGTGACAGAACTTAGGGAGTTCGGAATCTGGAGAAGGACAGCCTACTTTTGAGTGGGAGTTTCTATCCTACTTTCCATCTTTGATATGCCTTAAGGGCGGACCAGAAGAATGGTGCCCAACTGGGTGTCCGAGGACCCGGGCTGTGTCTTTGATTTAGGCTGGAGATTTCTGACAAGGCCTTTTCTGAAGTGATCTAGACTTGGGAGGCGCGCGCTTTCCTCTGTAGGCTTGGGACGCGGCGCGCATTTCAGACCGCTGGCGGGTGGCGCGCGCGTCTGGGAGGCGGAATTCCGGGCTTGACATTTGCTGGCCAAAAGACCCCCCAACAGCTATTGTTGGGTTTCGTAGTAACATGCGCAGCGAATAAAGCATTTAAATTTTTAATGAAACCAAAGCCATAGATCCATTCATGTGATTAAGTCAAATACGTATAAGATGAATATCAGAAAAACTAACCCTTGATGATTTTGATTTCTAGCTTTTGAACTTGGTGGAGATTTTGAAACTTGATCAAGAACGCGAACCTTGAAGATGATGAGCTTCACCCTCTAGCGGTATCCACACCACGAACTAATATCAGCAACTTCTTGATCTTGGTTGCTAGACCAAATTGTGAAACACACTTTCACAATTGCAAGAACTATATGGAATTATGAATATTCTTGTTCTTCACTTTTGGGATCTTAGAACAAGAAAAATAACCTCTCAAAACCTTATGGAGGCACTCACAATAATCTTGCTATGGCTGTAAAAAAGGATCCTTAAATAGGTCCTAATCCTTAACCCTTAAGGACTTAGGAAACCTAAATCCCGTCACCAAATTAGGCAACAAAATATTCTGGCCGACATGACTGGCACGGTCGTGCTCACAATCTGGCACGGTCGTGCCATCTAGCCCGCGTTAATTTCAGCCGCCCATCTTGGCACGGTCGTGCTTGTTAATTGGCACGGTCTGCCAAATGTGCCGAGAGGTTGCCTTGGTGAAATTTTGGCACGACCGTGCCACTTAAAGCGCACGACCGTGCCAGAGCCAAAAAGCTGATATTTTCCAAAATTCCAATTTAGTCCTTTACGATTCGTTCTATTTGTGTGTGACCCTCTAGGATTACACTAAGTGGCAATGGGCTCAAACATGAACCCATAAGATATGATTAGGTTCTAGCAAACCGTCATATCTATCCAAATAGTGTAACTAGATACAATTTCGCATTCCTTTAGAATATGTCACAATCCCTTTGTCCACGATGTCATTGAACACAAGTCATGGTCAAACTGTCAACTTGTTTTGTTCAATACTTTCTCGATTCCGAATATGTTGATAATTCAAATGCTATTGATCCAATCAATCCATTTGAATCCTGCCGAACATTTCATCAACATCATTCCTTCGAGGGGCCCAAGCATGACATCTCTCCGTGGAGGGACAAATCCATTTAGCTTATTATTCTTCCCCACGTGAATCTGATTATGCCAATCATACACTTTATAACTACCGTGTTAAGGTAGCGTTTGAATATGTCAAACATAATGTTCATCAAGTGGAAGACTATAATAACTTCATGTCTAAGGATTCAAATGACATAACTATTATGAGATATACGATCGACATAGACCATGACATAAATCTCATACAGCGGGTCCATGTCCAGTACCTTGTTCCCAACAAGTCCCATAAATCTAACATGATCATCCCATGATCATTTAGCCTTTATACTAGTGCTTAACAAGTACTAGGCCGGGGATTATTATAAGTAAACATGACAACAATAATAATCAAAACATCTCTTTATTGATATGAATAAATGATAACAATTACAATGTTTATTAAACGTGCCTAGGGCACCACTACCAACAATCTCCCACTTGCCCTAGGCCCAATCTCCCATGTATCTAATACCCATGGACCTAACATGACCATCATGTTTAGCTTGTGGAAGTCCCTTTGTTAGCGGGTCCGCAACATTGTCATCAGTAGGTACTCTGCATATATTTACGTCTCCCCTATCAAGGATCTCTCGAATGATAGAAAACGCCTAAGTATGTGTTTGGATTTCTGATGTGCTCTTGTTCCTTGCTTGAGCAATAGCACCATTATTATCGCAATAAAGGTCTATTGGATTAGCAATGCTAGGAACCACTTCAAGTTCAGTTATGAACTTCTTAATCCAAACAGCTTCCTTTGCAGCATCCGATGCAGCAATATACTCAGCTTCTGTTGTAGAATCAGCGGTTGTACTTTGCTTGGAACTCTTCCAGCTTACAGCTCCACCATTTAACATAAACAAAAACCCGATTGCGATCGGCTATCATCTTTGTCGGTTTGGAAGCTTGCATCCGTGTAAGCATTTACAACGAGATCATCTTCCATTCTCCATAGACCAAAAACGAATCTTTAGTTCTTCTCAAGTACTTAAGAATCGCTTTTACAGCTATCCAGTGATTTTCGCCAGGGTCGGATTGGTATCTACTTGTCATGCTCAAAGCATAAGATACATCCGGCCTAGTACAAATCATGGCATACATGATCGACCCAATTGCCGAACATATGGAACATCATTCATTTTCTCACGCTCATCGTTTGTCTTAGGACATTAGTCTTGCTTAGAGAAACTCCATGTAACACGGGCAAGGTACCTCTCTTAGAATTTTCCATACGGAATCTTCTAATGACTTTGTTAATGTATGTACTTTGGCTTAAACCAAGTAGCCTTCTTGATCTATCTCTATAGATCTTAATGCCAGTATATATGCGGCTTCACCCATATCTTTCATTGCGAAGCATTTCCCTAACCAAGTCTTCACAGACTGAAGTGTAGGAATGTCCGTTTCCAATGAGCAATATGTCATCCACGTATAAAATAAGGAATAGCACTATGCTCCCACTAATCTTCTTGTATACACATGGGCTCATCTTCGTTCTTGATGAAACAAACTCTTTGACCGATTCATCAAACGGAGATTCCAACTCCTCGAAGCTTGCTTCAATCCATAGATGGATCTTTGCAATTTGCATACTTTAGAATCTTGTTCAAAACCTTCTGGTTGTGTCATATACACATCCTCTTGGAGTTTTCCATTCAAGAAAGCGGTTTTGACGTCCATCTGCCATATTTCATAGTCATGATAATGCGGCAATGGCAAGCAAAATTCTTATAGACTTGATCATTGCTACGGGTGAAAAGTCTCGATCATAGTCAATACCATGAACTTGCCATATAACCCTTCGCTACAAGCCTAGCTTGTAAGTATGCACCTCCCATCCATGTCAGTCTTCTTCTTGAGACCCATTTACATCCTATGGTTTTTTACACCTTCGGGAGACATCAATCAAATTCCAAACTTGATTGTCTTGCATGGATTACAATTCGGATTCCATGGCTCCAAGCCACTTGTCCGAATCAGGAGAAGACATCGCCTCTTGGTAGGTTGATGGTTCATCATTCTCAATGATTTCAACCTCATTACTATCCGTTACGAGAAATCCATATCTCTCGGGCTCGGATCGTAAACCTACTAGATCTGCGAGTTGCTTGTGTTATTTTGAACAGGTTCCACAACCCTTGTGGTTCTTGTTCTTGTTCAACTATGGTTCAATGTTATTTCTGAGTCTCGAATTTCTTCAAGATTTATTTTACGCCCATGTGAATACCCTTTCCGATGAAGCGACGCATGGGAAGTATCTTGTGATTATTATTATTTACAAAGGGAATATTCTTAACGACATTAAAATTATGAGTCGCCACGCCGTTTTAATTAAAGCCAAACATTGAAAAAAGCATGTTTAATGGGTTTCGGGTCAAATTCAACAAGAGAAGAATATTGAACGTTATCACCCTATTGCCCGAATTGATCAGTCTTTCTATCATGATGAATGTGTTAGTAGTGTGTTAGTGATTGAGACCGGATCCGAAGATTGCCTACGTTCCTCTCAATGTGAGAAGCTCCAGGTCAGCGTAGTTCGCAGAGAATTAGAATAGGCAGAAGAATCGGGATCATGCATAATGAGGGGGGAATTACCTAAAGATTAGGGTTTAGAAGTAGTTCCTAGATCATCCTCGGGTTGATGACCCTCGATCATCATCGGCTATGAAATAACATATAATTATGAAGATCGCAACCCTAAATATAGCATAAATAAGTTTTAATCTATGACACGAAGAACATGCGAAGAACATATTATGAACATATGAATAAAACATGCGAAGCTATGAAGAAACTATGAATAAACATGTACGAACATGAATATAAAAGATCTACATTAGAAATATGCAAGAACACGAAGAAAAAGTTAGAAAACTTACCTATGTTGGCAAGAAATAAACCTGGATCTTCTTGAGT
>JAOWBW010002073.1:0-131986 GCA_026119855.1 Campanula takesimana
AAGAACAAAAGCTTTCAGATAGATTTGCGATCGCCCAGACCTTTTTGGGCGGTCGCCCAACCTTCTGGATTGCGGAATTCGGGAGGGAAGAAATGGGTTCTTCATTTTCTTACCCAAATCACACAAATACTCAAAATCAAACACAACCAACAAAGTTTGCTAAGTACCCAAACACATTAAGTTTTAAAACCTAACTAACACCATTTATCAACCCAAACCAAGATTGAATCATGACATTCATCCATCACCATTTTAGCCAAAAACTCAAATAAATTCCAAATCAATTCCAACTCAACCAAACTTCAAGATAACAATTAAAGCATTGTAGAAACATGTTATGACATTTTTGCATAAAATAGGGGAAAAGCAACTTACTTGAAAATAATGAAAGTTGACGGAATTCGATTCTTTTTGGTTCTACGCGATCCTATCGACGATCTAAACACATTTCAAGTTTTAAGAAATGAGAGATTATGAAGGAAGAGGAAGATAATGAAGAGAGAAGGAAGGAGAAAGAAAACTTACCCACAATGGAGAGAGAGAGGGAGTTTGCTGGGAGGGAGGTGGAGTGAGTGAGGGAGAAGTGAGGGAGGAAGGGGAGTAGGGAGGGAGTAGGAGAATTATTTTGAAATGTTACACTCAGGCCCCTTCCCCATCTACTAACACAATTACTTACACTCCCTACTAACAATTAAGACCCAACAAAACTACACTAACCCAAATGACCCAAATAAATGCTAGGCATTATTATGAAACATAAAATGCACACATAAATATTTAAATAAATAATAATTTAATAAATAATAAGCAAATAAATAAATAATAATTATTTAATATTAATAAAATAGAGCCTAGATTTCGGGTCGTGACAAAAATGATCTACGTCCTCTACCAAGATGGTTAGTCTTGGATTTCTAAAGGAGATCTTATATAATGAGAGAGTGATACAAATTACAATCGTTTGAGCTTATACACTAACTCAAGATCTAATATTCTATGAATGACAAATCCAAAACAATAACGGTGTATCTCTAAAGAGAGATCTAAGTGATCAAAGTTAAAGAGGTGCGTGTGTGATTTTAGTATCAGGCTCTTTAGATCTTTGAGATTGAGAGCACAAGAAAACTAAAGTGTTATAGCTTGAAGATCTGGGCTAAGGATGAAAGTATGAAGATGTTCTTGAGGATCTGGGAATTTCAAAGGCAATCTTCAAATCTTCAACAAATGCTTGAGAGAGAAATTCTTGGAAATCTTAGCAATTCTTTAGCAACTCAGCAACTTCAAATGTTGAAGTTATGGGGTATTTATAGTGAAATTCCAAAACTACCGTTGGAATTCATGATGATTCTGAGCAAAGGAAAAATGTGTTGTCGCTCATTGAGTGGAGCACGTGTCCTTTTATAGCCGTTAGACACATAACACAAATATGACCGTTGTGGACAGGTGTCCTCAATTTGGGCGCACACGTGTTATTTAACCATCGTTTGAATTCTTGGCGTAGGAGACTTTCTTCAACTCTTCAAGTCTTCAAAGAATCACTGAGTGTTGAATTAACATCCTTGAGGGCGCATGAGCCATGGGGCGCATATTACATTCACTGGCGCGTGGCGCATTCGTGAGAGGCGCATGGCGCATATGCTGAGGCGCATGAGCCAATGGAGCGCTTGAGTTAATGCTAGGCGTATACTCATGCGCGCGCGCTAAGAGGCGCATGGCGCGTGGCTTGAAGGCGCATGGCTCAAACTCAAAATGTGATTTTCTTGAATCTTGATCTTCTTTCCATATTCCTAAGCCTATTCTATTACAATGGACAACCTAAAAAAAATGAAGTATGAATACTTCTTACATGTGGGTCTAAAGTCCATGAAATAAAACTTAGGTGATGGATCATAAAATCTAATCAATCCTATTACATTGAAACTGAGATATAAGTGGGCATACAACAATCTCTCCCCTATTTGATTGATGCCATTACCTACTATATCAGGACAAACATTATACTTGATAATAACATGTCCAAATAATGAAATTGGTAAATCATGTCTCAAGTTAATGTACACACTAGTCCAAGATATAGATTTCTAATCTATTCCAATAAAGATAAAACATTACAAATGGAAAGATAGAAACAACACTTTATAACACTTTCAAAAATAGTATGAGTTTTGGTTTTGAAATGTGTTTAAACAAAGTTTAAACTCAATGCATAAAATATGAAGCAGTTCAAATATAATGCATATGATTTGAAACAACATTCAATGTTCTACAAACAAGAAGTTTGAGTGAACAGTTATGAGATAAACGTGATGCTTCGTTCTCATTAATACTTGGGATGTAGGAGTTACAGATTAACAAGTATTGAACAGAACAAAATCAAAAGACGTGCTAAAACAAGTAAGCACGAAATCACTAATAAAATTTTCTAACCACAAAAAGTTCTAACACCTTACAAACAAATCAAAAACTAAGAGTTAGGAGGCGCGTCTTCATCCTTTAATCCTTCTTCGATTTCTGAAACGGAGCGCTGGATTTGCTTGGAAGTTGATAGGCGCGGTTGCATTAGCAGAAGTGTCAGTGACAAGAGTATGGGTCTCAGTGATACCGTCTCTGATGTAGTGAAGTGATCAACGTTGATGTTTTGATACTCATCAATGGTGCGTTGAATAGTTTGCTGTTGCTGAGAAACATTTTCTTCTATTAGTTGAAGATGAGCTTCAATAGCATTCTGAGCAAGATGATATATCAAAAGAAATGTGATCAGGCGCGTCTGTCTGAGCTTGAGTGAGCAGCAGTGAAGTGAGTGACAATCATTTCTTTCAACACATCCAACTTTGAAACTAACACATTCATGTTGGACTGAGATGCAGCAGACTGAGGTATGAAGGTAGGAGGCGCAGCAGATGAAGTGTGCGCCTGATCAGGTTGATTTGTACCTGAGTCTGTGTCTGCGCCGGAGGAGTAGAAGAGATTTTGGACTTGATTGATTCATCTCCCCCTTAATGGCAGCAATCTCCTCAGACTGATCAGTGAGCATGGAAGTGAAGCTCAAATTGAGATTTAATATGAGTCTGGCCTTGCTCCAAATTGGTCTGCCCCTGATGCAAAGATTTCGGAACAGAGAGTACCTCACTCAATTCTGAGGGAGCAGAAGGAGGAGGTGCAGGGGTGATAGGAGGCGCGTCATTAGATTGATGCGCTTGAGTTGATTGGGGCGCAGGAGTAGGAGAAGAGAGGAGCATATTCATCTTCAGAATCATCATCAGAAACTGTTTCCACTCTGATTAGTTCAGGTTCAGAAGAGGGAGGAGGTGCATCGATGCGCGGAGAAGGAATGCGCGGAAGAATAGACTCTTGCTCCCCCTGAATTTGTTCATCCAAGTCAGAAAAATCATCACCAAAAAGGTCTGTATGAAGTTGAGTCTTAAATTTGGTGAGCCTCTAAAGTTTGAGTGCGGGAGGCACACGGGAGCGGGGGGCGCGTACTGAGGCGCGCGTTGGGATCAACTGAGCGCTTTTCGACATCTGCGCTTGAACCAGCGCCTTTCTTGCGTTCTCATTTTTCTAACTCAGCTGTTTGCTTGGTTCTAAAGTCTTCATCTCGTTTCCTTTGAGCCTCAATCCTGCTAGCTTCCTGCGTGACCCTTAGATCCCTATCCTCATCAGATTCAAATCTAGTGCGCTTGATAGGCGGTCTTGGGGTTCTTCAACAATCCTCTTGCCTTTACTCTTTTCCTTGCTGCAACGGGCTCTGCGCGTTGATTTAAGCCTTCGGGATTTGCGCTCTTCTTTGTTGGTGCGCCTTTAAGACTGGCGCATCATCTGATTCAGTATCTTCATCTACCAAACCTTCAACAGTATTGATCCGAATGCCCGTCTTGCGCTTTACTGGCTTCTTCCTGCGCTTTTTTGAGATCCAAGTTAGCTTTTCCAAAATTGGAACATCGTCAGTCTTGTACGCAGGGTTCTCATTCAAAAATTTGACTAACTCAGGATAAGTTAGAAAAAGTTTTGTGAGAAGACGGCAGTGAGAGCGGAACTTGGTCTTTCCTTCATTCTTGTTCTTCACATATTTGTCAATTTGTTCACTCAAGGTTTTGAACAAAATGTGAGGCCAGTGAAGCTTTTCCTTAGCCATGATGGCAGCGGTGTATTCCAATTGTTCCACCGTGAATCTGTTGACATTACCAGTTTTGAAAACGATAGAGGTACCAACTAGGTGCGTAATATATGTCAAGAGATCTCCACCATCTCGTATTTCAGTGGTTTTGATTTATTTTGAAGAGTGGGAATATTTAGAAGTGCAGCAGCCATCCGATTTTGATCCTCGTTAGAGAAAGTCATTGGACGCCCAATTATTCGATCTTCACCCGTAGAATGAAAACCGAGTAAATGTCGAATCACTGTCGAGGAAAGAGTGATGTCTTCATTCTGAACGCGGGCCTTAATTCTGTAGCGAGTGCGTCCATTGTCATTTATTTCCACTAGATGAGCGGTGGAAAAGAATTCGTCAACTAGGAGCGGGGAAAAGTATAGCTGATCCATTGTGAATAATGGAAGCAGGCCAGCAGCAGTGAGGGTCTCAATGATCTCTCTTCCAATATCTTCACCAGACAGCTCGAAGAGATCAATGGTTTCTTCTAGTTTAAAGTTAGCTAGATCCATTTCGTCTTGTGATGCTTTAGATGCTTTCTTAGGACCCATATATGAAATGTATAAGATCAAATAAAAGAAATATATAGAGAGAAAGAGAGAAAACGAGAGAGAGAGAGAGACAGAGAGCAAAGAGAGAGAGATAGAGAGGGGGAGAGAGAGAGAGAGAGAGAGAGAGAGAGAGTTGGTAGGATAGAGTGAGGAGAGAGAGAGGAATAACTATATATATATATGAGATGTCAGATAAATGATTACCAAAAAGAGAAATTTTTGGGAAGTTGAAGAAGATGAAAATTGATGAAATGTGGTGCATTAAATAGGCGAGAATATCGAGGAGCCGTGCGCATTCAATTCTGACATAAAAATGATGACGTGCGCGTGATAGGTACGACGCGCATTAATGAAGGATTTTGAGAAGTGACGCGAACAATTAATGCTGAATGACACAAATGTACACTGATGTGACATTTAGGGTATAAGAAAAACTGCTCCACTTTCCCTATAAGTGTATGAGCAATTTTGACTAATTTTTGCACAAACCCCAAAAACATCTGTTTTGGTGTAAGTTTGGGGTGCAAGAAATAGATCCCCAGAAAATAATTTTTTCAAAAAACGTAAAACGAGGGAAAATTTTAATTGCACAAGTACCCTTGAACAATTATGGAATGTCAAAAGACAGAAATTCCTATAATAAATGAATAGACTAAACGTACCTGGTACTTGTGAAACTTTAATGCGCTCAATCATTGAAATAATAAATTTGAAGCATTGAATACCCGTTTGCAATAAATGTGCGCGTGAATTTGCATTTATGGCACGCTAGATTGCTTGGGGGCGCGCAAAGTATGATAGGCGCAGTACTCATCTAGGCGCGCAATGAGAGAGGAAGCATTGAATGCTAGGCGCGCATAGGGAGTGAGGCGCGCATGAGAGTTGAGCGTGCAGTGAGTGTAGGGAGCGCAAGGTATTGGGCGCGCAGGGTTTGCTTGAATCTTGAAATGATTTATTATTTTAACCTAGTATACTCATATAAGTCAACAAAATATAAAATCATTAGTATTGACAAAACTGTAATGAATTTTAGTTGAGTTCAAGCATACCCATTTCACCTCTCAAAAGATGAACCGTTTCGCGTCGAGTGCTTTCGTTAGAATGTCGGCGATTTGATAGTCGGTTCCCACGTGTTCCAAATGTATATTTCCTTTCTCCACGTGATCTTTGAAGAAGTGATATTCGATTTCGATGTGTTTAGTCTTGGAGTGCATGACAAGATTTTCAGAAACCGCAATTGTTGATGTATTGTCGCAGTAGATCGGACAGTTTTCTTCAAATCCTGATACATCTTCGTACTACCCGGATGAATAGTATACCTCGATTTGTGACCCTCATCTAAAACTTGCCTCTTTATCCCACCAACATCGGTACACACAAACGACCACGGAAAAGTCACACTCCAATCGGGCTAACAGAAAAATCCTCGAAGTTCCTTTCCTTCAAATTACCCATTACCTTCACTAACTCGGGATCTCTTTCTGAGCTTCCTTTATCCTCTGAATTAGGTCGGAGATACCCTAATTTCGCAAAAATAGCCCCATGACTCGATTCACGAGAGACCAATCTCGAACATCCTCAAGCATTTTCCATTCCCGAACTCATCGAAGCCACATAAGATTTTCTACTAATCGCATCGGCTACCCATCGCCTTTCCCGGGTGATAAGAAATCGTACAATCATAATCCTTCAATAATTCCATCCATTGGCGTTGCCTATTATTCAACTCTTTCTGGGAGAAAAGGTATTTCAAACTCTTGTGATCCGTAAAAATCTCAAACTTCGCCCCATAAAGGTAGTGCTTCCACTGTGTCAACGCAAATACTATCACGGCCAACTCCATATCATGAGTGGGGTAATTCTGTTCACTCGGGTCAACTTCCTCGAAGCATAGGCAATCACTTTCCTGTTCTGCATCAAAACACAACCCAAACCCTCTTTCGAAGCATCACTGTAAATCACTAGGCCATCGCTCCCATTAGGCAAGTCAAGTCGGTGCGGTAGTCAACCTCTTCTTCAATTCCTCGAAAATCTTGTCACATTTCTCGTCCACAAAATGGGACATTCTTCCGGGTCAACTGAGTCATCGGAGTAGCGATCCTCGAAAACCCCTCAATAAATCTTCTGTAATTACCGGCTAAACCCAGAAAGCTTCTAATCTCTGTCACTGATTCGGGTCTCTTCCAATCCACTATGGCTTCAATCTTTGAAGGATCCACAGAAATCCCGTCTTTAGAAATCACATGACCCAGAAATGACACCTTCTCGAGCCAAAATTCGCATTTACTGAACTTCGTAAATAATTTCTCCCTCGCAAGAACGGATAAAACTGTCCTCAAGTGCTGCTCGTGCTCCTCTCGGGATTTCGAATAAACAAGAATGTCGTCGATGAAGACTACCACGAACGAATCAAGATACGGATGGAAAACTCGGTTCATCAAATCCATAAACACGGCCGGCGCATTAGTCAACCCAAACGGCATAACCAAGAATTCATAATGACCATACCGAGTGCGAAAGGCAGTCTTCAGAATATCCTCCGATCGAACCTTCAACTGATGGTACCCACTCCTCAAATCAAGTTTAGAGAAACCACGGACCCTTGAAGCTGATCAAATAAATCGTCAATATGAGGTAGAGGATACTTGTTCTTCACTGTAACCTGATTCAACTTCCGGTAATCTATACACAATCTCAAGGAACCGTCTTTCTTCCGCACAAATAAAACCGGTGCTCCCCACGGGGAAACACTAGGGCGGATAAACCCTCGATCAAGCAACTCTTGCAATTGAACCTTTAATTCCTTCAACTCTGCGGGAGCCAATCTATAAGGTGCTTTCGAAATTGGAGCCGTACCCGCAAAAGGTCTATACAAAATTCTATCTCACGATCGGGAGGCATATCATACTCGGTAGAGAAAACATCGGGAAATTCCCGGACTACCCGAACACTATCAAAAGTAGGGGATTCCTTCCTAGTATCAAGAACACTAGCCAAATACCCCTCACAACCACTATGCAATAATTTTCTCGCTTTCATATAAGAAATTAAGCGAACCTTTCTACTCAGAGGACAAGCCTCAAACACAATTTAGGCACATCGGGAATAGAAAAAGTAACAGTTTTCTTACGGCAATCCACAAAGCATGAAACCTTCTCAACCAATCCTACCCAATATGACATCAAAGTCTTGGATAGGAAGAACTACCAATCCGCACAAAGGACACGACCACAAATACCACATCACAAGCACGAAAGACTCGATCAGAAATCAAGCATTCTCCTATAGGGTCGACACCTCTAGCACGTACGGTAAAGACTCGAATGCAGCATTTAACATGGAAGCAAATTGCACAGAAATGTATGAATGAGATGATCCTGGATCTACTAACGCTCGTGCGCTCACATTAGACACAGAAACAATACCAATCCAATAACGGATGGATCATCGGTAGCTTGTTGTTGATTCATGGCATATATCTTTCCTTGAACTTTGGGCTTCCCAGCGGCATCCCTTTTCTGACCCTGATTAGTACCAACCCCTGACCCGGATGACTGACCTCGGTACCTCGTGCAATCTCTCGCAAAGTGCCCCATTTCACCACAATTGGTACACTTGCCTTGCTTTTTCCAACACCTATCCTCCGTATGGCCTACCTTCTGACAAAAGGTACAAGGCTTCCTATTCTGAATCCCGGAGTAGTACCCGATTCCTCGGTGTGATTTGCCCCTTAAACTGAGATGATGCTCCCGGGTTACCTCGGTTGTCGAACGGTGTTGAGGTTGAGATTTAGCATGGCTTCCGGTTTACCCGCACCCACAACTTCGGTTTTCCTTTTGTGCTCCCAATATCTTGCTCTATCAAGTAGGCTCGATCTACCGCATCTTGGAAGGTCACAATCCGTTGGGCAATAAGTTGAGTACGGATGGAGGTCTTCAATCCCCGAATGAATCTCATAGCTTTTTGTTCCTCGGTCCTCACCAAATAGTCACAATACCGGGCTAATTCTATGAACTTAGCCGAATATTGAGCTATAGACAACAAACCTTGCTCCAAGTTGAGTAGCTCGATCTCCTTTCGGTTTTGATCAACAACCAGAATGAAATGCTCCTTGAATTGCGCACGAACAACTCCCACGCATACACCGTGTGAGTATCATCCCAACCAGCTTTACACCCTTCCACCAATGCTCGGCGGCACCCAAGCTTATAAGCCGCAAACCGTACTTTGTCCTCATCCGTGCACCCAAATACCTCATAAATCTTCTCCATCGACTCAATCCACAACTCAGCCTTCCTTACATCGGGTTCCCCATTGAATTCAACCGGTTTCAGTTTGAGAAATTGCTCCAATCCATAGCGGGTGGTGCTTGTTCTACCCTCGGACCTTGATCATGTATGGCCTTCATGGCCGCCTCGAACATGCCTTGAAACGTAGCACGTGCTTCTTCCCTGTGTCATTCTGATTTGCATTACCGGTACTACCTTCACCACTCCTTCTACGAACCATTGTAACCAAGTACCTGCATAAAACACCACCGTTAATCACTCCGCACACTACTACCCTCCTAGGTCATACTAGTCCACCTAGACTTATACTTAGAGCCAAACCATGGCTCTGATACCAACTGTCGCGAACCCAACCCCGCGGGCCCGAGATCGCGAGCTGGACGTTGACTTAAACAATAAACTCTAAAATGATGGAGATAAAAATTTCCTTTTATACCCAAAAGATGATAACACAAGGTTTTGTAAATCAACTTGAACAACAAGTAAAACTAGTATAAACTCCATAAGCTTATACACCAAAGTTACAAAATACACAAATCCTAGTGACGTCAATGTTTGGTACAAATATCCCCAAAAGGTTACACATTGATATAATGTAAACCAACCTATAACAACTTTCCCCAAAAGAATGAATCCACACTCGACGTCCTCTTTCTCGTGATCAGCGAGACTAATCCTTAGCACCTGGGGAGGGGGTTAAGGAAAAACAAAGATAAAGAAAGGGGTGAGATAAATCTCAATAAGTTACTAATGCAACTACATGACATGCTATGATGCAAGAAGCAATAAGCAATAATAAATATCACATAGCACATAGCATTTATCACATAACAGATAGCAGCGGAAATAAACACATAACAAAGGAT
Organism: Campanula takesimana; assembly: GCA_026119855.1. Classification (NCBI taxonomy): domain Eukaryota; kingdom Viridiplantae; phylum Streptophyta; class Magnoliopsida; order Asterales; family Campanulaceae; genus Campanula; species Campanula takesimana. The sequence continues at coordinate 9,857 of JAOWBW010002073.1, forward strand.
ATTAGCCAAGGTTTTCAAACCGATACATCCAAATAAAGGATCGCTGCGCAGCTTCAGTAATCAACCATCAACATCTTCATAATAGCATGAAAGCTGAAGAGAATCCCCGGTACCGGAACAATAACCATAAGAGTGTCACAAGGACAAGAGCCATGCCACAAAGTCATGCTCGTAGATAGATACATTCACAAAGGAAGCTAACTTGTCTTTTCCAAGGCCAATCTGGAAAAGGGTATAGAAGGGGGCAAAACAATGGTCAACATTATAATGGACTTGCTTTGCCATTATAATCTTTCCCATCGCCCGATGCAACAAATATGCCAGCTGGGCTTCCAAATGAATGCTAAGTAATAATATATTAGCACGATAAGCAACAAAGGATTCCAAAGTAGGGAATCATACCAAGAAGTCACCAAGAAAGTGAAATGTACCCACAACGCACAATTAAAGTGTTCCAATAATCTCAATTAACACTTAATTAATTTCAAACGCAAACTTGATCACAAAGGACCCAATTCTATCACTAGAGTGTACTACAATGATCACTAAGGTCAACTAGAAGGACACCCAAGACTTAGACAAAACGCATTCTTCAATCACACAATTAACAAATGTAAACTTTCAGAGGTCTGTGCGGCCGCCCACCAGGGACTGTGCGGTCGCCCAAAAAGGCCCTCAAACAAGAACAAAAGCTTTCAGATAGATTTGCGATCGCCCAGACCTTTTTGGGCGGTCGCCCAACCTTCTGGATTGCCGGAATTCGGGAGGGAAGAAATGGGTTCTTCATTTTCTTACCCAAATCACACAAATACTCAAAATCAACACAACCAACAAGTTTGCTAAGGTACCCAACAACATTAAGTTTAAAGGAACCTAACTAACACCATTTATCAACCCAAACCAAGATTGAATCATGACATCATCCAATCACCATTTTAGCCAAAAACTCAAATAATTCCAAATCAATTCCAAACTCAACCAAACTTCAAGATAACAATTAAAGCATTGTAGAAACATGTTATGAACATTTTTGCATAACAAATAGGGGAAAAGCAACTTACTTGAAAATAATGAAAGTTGACGGAATTCGATTCTTTTTGGTTCTACGCGATCCTATCGACGATCTAAACACATTTCAAGTTTTAAGAATGAGAGATTATGAGAGGAAGAGGAAGATAATGAAGAGAGAAGGAAGGAGAAAGAAAACTTACCCACAATGGAGAGAGAGAGGGAGTTTGCTGGAGGGAGGTGGAGTGAGTGAGGGAGAAGTGAGGGAGGAAAGGGGAGTAGGGAGGGAGTAGGAGAATTATTTTGAAATGTTACACTCAGGCCCCTTCCCCATCTACTAACACAATTACTTACACTCCCTACTAACAATTAAGACCCAACAAAACTACACTAACCCAAATGACCCAAATAAAATGCTAGGCAATTATTATGAAACATAAAATGCACACATAAATATTTAAATAAATAATAATTAAATAAATAAATAAGCAAATAAATAAATAATAATTATTTAATATTAATAAAATAGAGCCTAGATTTCGGGTCGTGACAAAAATGATCTACGTCCTCTACCAAGATGGTTAGTCTTGGATTTCTAAAGGAGATCTTATATAATGAGAGAGTGATACAAATTACAATCGTTTGAGCTTATACACTAACTCAAGATCTAATATTCTATGAATGAACAAATCCAAAACAATAACCGGTGTATCTCTTAAAGAGAGATCTAAGTGATCAAAGTTAAAGAGGTGCGTGTGTGATTTTAGTATCAAGGCTCTTTAGATCTTTGAGATTGAGAGCACAAGAAAACTAAAGTGTTATAGCTTGAAGATCTGGGCTAAGGATGAAGTATGAAGATGTTCTTGAGGAATCTGGGAATTTCAAGGCAATCTTCAAATCTTCAACAAATGCTTGAGAGAGAAATTCTTGGAAATCTTAGCAATTCTTTAGCAACTCAGCAACTTCAAAATGTTGAAGTTATGGGGTATTTATAGTGAAATTCCAAAAACTAGCCGTTGGAATTCATGATGATTCTGAGCAAAGGAAAAATGTGCTGTCGCTCATTGAGTGGAGCACGTGTCCTTTTATAGCCGTTAGACACATAACACAAATATGACCGTTGTGGACAGGTGTCCTCAATTTGGGCGCACACTGTTATTAACCATCGTTTGAATTCTTGGCGTAGGAGACTTTCTTCAACTCTTCAAGTCTTCAAAGAATCACTGAGTGTTGAATTAACATCCTTGAGGGGCGCATGAGCCATGGGGCGCATATTACATTCACTGGCGCGTGGCGCATTCGTGAGAGGCGCATGGCGCATATGCTGAGGCGCATGAGCCAATGGAGCACTTGAGTTAATGCTAGGCGTATACTCATGCGCGCGCGCTAAGAGGCGCATGGCGCGTGGCTTGAAGGCGCATGGCTCAAACTCAAAATGTGATTTTCTTGAATCTTGATCTTCTTTCCATATTCCTAAGCCTATTCTATTACAATGGACAACCTAAAAAAATGAAGTATGAATACTTCTTACATGTGGGTCTAAAGTCCATGAAATAAAACTTAGGTGATGGATCAATAAAATCTAATCAATCCTATTACATTGAAACTGAGATATAAGTGGGCATACCCAACAATCTCCCCCTATTTGATTGATGCCATTACCTACTATATCAAGGACAAACATTATACTTGATAATAACATGTCCAAATAAATGAAATTGGTAAATCATGTCTCAAGTTAATGTACACACTAGTCCAAGATATAGATTTCTAATCTATTCCAATAAAGATAAAACATTACAAATGGAAAGATAGAAACAACACTTTATAACACTTTCAAAAATAATATGAGTTTTGGTTTTGAAATGTGTTAAAACAAAGTTTAAACTCAATGCATAAAATATGAAGCAGTTCAAATATAATGCATATGATTTGAAACAACATTCAATGTTCTACAAACAAGAAGTTTGAGTGAACAAGTTATGAGATAAACGTGATGCTTCGTTCTCATTAATACTTGGGATGTAGGAGTTACAGATTACAAGTATTGAACAGAACAAAATCAAAAGACGTGCTAAAACAAGTAGCACGAAATCACTATAAATTTTCTAACCACAAAAATTTCTAAACACCTTACAAACAAATCAAAAACTAAGAGTTAGGAGGCGCGTCTTCATCCTTTAATCCTTCTTCGATTTCTGAAACGGAGCGCTGGATTTGCTTGGAAAGTTGATAGGTGCGGTTGGCATTAGCAGAAGTGTCAGTGACAAGAGTATGGGTCTCAGTGATACCGTCTCTGATGTAGTGAAGTGATCAACGTTGATGTTTTGATACTCATCAATGGTGCGTTGAATAGTTTGCTGTTGCTGAGAAACATTTTCTTCTATTAGTTGAAGATGAGCTTCAATAGCATTCTGAGCAGTGATAATATCAAAAGAAATGTGATCAGCGCGTCTGTCTGAGCTTGAGTGAGCAGCAGTGAAGTGAGTGACAATCATTTCTTTCAACACATCCAACTTTGAAACTAACACATTCATGTTGGACTGAGATGCAGCAGACTGAGGTATGAAGGTAGGAGACGCAGCAGATGAAGTGTGCGCCTGATCAGGTTGAGTTTGTACCTGAGTCTGTATCTGCGCCGGAGGAGTAGAAGAGATTTTGGACTTGATTGAATTCATCTCCCCCTTAATGGCAGCAATCTCCTCAGACTGATCAGTGAGCATGGAAGTGAGGAGCTCAAATTGAGATTTAATATGAGTCTGGCCTTGCTCCAAATTGGTCTGCCCCTGATGCAAAGATTTCGGAACAGAGAGTACCTCACTCAATTCTGAGGGAGCAGAAGGAGGAGGTGCAGGGGTGATAGGAGGCGCGTCATTAGATTGATGCGCTTGAGTTGATTGGGGCGCAGGAGTAGGAGAAGGAGGAGGAGCATATTCATCTTCAGAATCATCATCAGAAACTGTTTCCACTCTGATTAGTTCAGGTTCAGAAGAGGGAGGAGGTGCATCGATGCGCGGAGAAGGAATGCGCGGAAGAATAGACTCTTGCTCCCCTGAATTTGTTCATCCAAGTCAGAAAAATCATCACCAAAAAGGTCTGTATGAAGTTGAGTCTTAAATTTGGTGAGCCTCTAAAGTTTGAGTGCGGGAGGCACACGGGGAGCGGGGGCGCGTACTGAAGGCGCGCGTTGGGATCAACTGAGCTTTTCTCGACATCTGCGCTTGAACCAGCGCCTTTCTTGCGTTCTCATTTTTCTAACTCAGCTGTTTGCTTGGTTCTAAAGTCTTCATCTCGTTTCCTTTGAGCCTCAATCCTGCTAGCTTCCTGCGTGACCCTTAGATCCCTATCCTCATCAGATTCAAATCTAGTGCGCTTGATAGGCGGTCTTGGAGGTTCTTCAACAATCCTCTTGCCTTTACTCTTTTCCTTGCCTGCAACGGGCTCTGCGCGTTGATTTAAGCCTTCGGGATTTGCGCTCTTCTTTGTTGGTGCGCCTTTAAGAACTGGCGCATCATCTGATTCAGTATCTTCATCTACCAAACCTTCAACAGTATTGATCCGAATGCCCGTCTTGCGCTTTACTGGCTTCTTCCTGCGCTTTTTGAGATCCAAGTTAGCTTTTCCAAAAATTGGAACATCGTCAGTCTTGTACGCAGGGTTCTCATTCAAAAATTTGACTAACTCAGGATAAGTTAGAAAAAGTTTTGTGAGAAGACGGCAGTGAGAGCGGAACTTGGTCTTTCCTTCATTCTTGTTCTTCACATATTTGTCAATTTGTTCACTCAAGGTTTTGAACAAAATGTGAGGCCAGTGAAGCTTTTCCTTAGCCATGATGGCAGCGGTGTATTCCAATGTTCCACCGTGATCTGTTGACATTACAGTTTTGAAAACGATAGAGGTACCAACTATAGTGCGTAGATATATGTCAAGAGATCTCCACCATCTCGTATTTCAGTGGTTTTTGATATTATTTTGAAGAGTGGGAATATTTAGAAGTGCAGCAGCCATCCGATTTTGTGATCCTCGTTAGAGAAAGTCATTGACGCCCAATTATTCGATCTTCACCCGAGAATAGAAAAACCGAGTAAATGTCGAATCACTGTCGAGGAAAGAGTGATGTCTTCATTCTGAACGCGGGCCTTAATTCTATGTAGCGAGTGCGCCATTGTCATTATTTCCACTAGATGAGCGGTGGAAAAGAATTCGTCACTAGGAGCGGGGAAAAGTATAGCTGATCCATTGTGAATAATGGAAGCAGAGGCCAGCAGCAGTGAGGGTCTCAATGATCTCTCTCCAATATCTTCACCAGACAGCTCGAAGAGATCAATGGTTTCTTCTAGTTTAAAGTTAGCTAGATCCATTTCGTCTTTGTGATGCTTAGATGCTTTCTTAGGACCCATATATGAAATGTATAAGATCAAATAAAAGAAATATATAGAGAGAAAGAGAGAAAAACGAGAGAGAGAGAGACAGGAGCAAAGAGAGAGAGATGGACGGGGAGAGAGAGAGAGAGAGAGTTGGTAGGATAGAGTGAGGAGAGAGAGATGAATAATTATATATATATATGAGATGTCAGATAAATGATTACCAAAAAGGAAATTTTTGGGAAGTTGAAGAAGATGAAAATTGATAAATGTGGTGCATTAAATAGGCAAGAAATATCGAGGAGCCGTGCGCATTCAATTCTGACATAAAAATGATGACGTGCGCGTGATAGTTACGACGCGCATTAATAAAGGATTTTGAGAAGTGACGCGAACAATTATGCTGAATGACACAAAGGTACACTGATGTGACATTTAGGTATAAGAAAAACTGCTCCACTTTCCCTATAAGTGTATGAGCAATTTTGACTAATTTTTGCACAAACCCCAAAAAACATCTGTTTTGGTGTAAGTTTGGGGTGCAGAAATAGATCCCCAGAAAATAATTTTTTTCAAAAAACGTAAAACGAGGGAAATTTTTAATTGCACAAGTACCCTTGAACAATTATGGAATATCAAAAGACAGAAATTCCTATAATAAATGAATAGACTAAACGTACCTGGTACTGTAGACACCCCGCCTTGGACCTCTCACCCCGATTGCATACAAAGTATTTTTATTTAACTTATTTTTGTTGATTTCTGTTACTTCGGTTAAGTTCCTAACTGATTCCGTTAGTTTTGGACTAACTGCATAACAGAGTTAACTTTTAGGGTCATTCTGTCATTCTGTCATTTTTCACCCGCGGGCGCTTTCCGCACTGCCAGTGAGCCGCGCGCAGCGTCCCGCCCCCAAAGCCGGACCCGCGCGCTTCCCACTTTGGCAGTAACGGATTGCACCTTATTTCTCTCTCTTTTCTTATTTACAAACATCTTTATGATCACAAAAACCATCTTTTACATCCACATTCATCCACCCTTTTCTCATTAACTCCCATCCCAAATTCTAAGGCCTTTTCCTAAAAAACTAATATTTCTTTCATTTATTATTTGATTTCTTTTATTTCTTTTATTTTTCTTTTATTCATTTATCTTATTTGTGATTGGCTCATTCCATTTCACATGGATGACCAATTTCCCTCCATCATTTCCCTCTCTTTTTTTTACCTATAAAAACCATCATCTTCTACCTTAGAAAGGGACTCCAACCTTGATTCACCAACTACAATATACACAAATTCTCCCAACAAGAGTTCTTAGTAACAAGACTCTACACAAATTGTTTTACAACAATTTCATTACAACAATAACACTTTCAAGTCAAGGTTCCAAGTCCTCTTTCTCAAGGTAGAACTCCATTTTCTTCCTTTGTTTTCTCTTCTTGATGTATGCAATCCCATTAATGGGACATGACCAACATGACTACTTCACATATTGAAGTTAGTTAAGGTTATCTCCCTACATTTTAATCTTAACTTTAATTCACCATGTTAATTTCTCTTCATCTCTTAATGTAATTCTTTAACATTACTTGTTATATGTAATCTTTATCATTAAATAAATAAAACAATTCTATTTATTTCCCTTTATTTCCCTTTTCTTCTCACACAATTTGTTAGCACATTTCTATTTAATTAATTGAAGGACATGTAAATATAGAACACCAATAGTAGCAAGACGCGTAAGCGGGGCGGAGTGGGTGTTTAAGTACTTCCCACTCCGTCACCTAACCCCCGAACCCTCTCTCCCGAATCTCTGTTTTTGTACATAAATTAGGCTATTTCTAGGTTTTTCTTATGTTCCTTTAAAAAACATAGGTGGCGACTCTAAACAATCTAAAACGAGTTAGACATCCTAGGATAATTCACCGCTCTAGCCAAGTTTTGGTTTCCCGGGTATCTACAGTGGCGACTCCGCTGGGGAATGATAGAGGGTTAAACTTGCGTTCTTAACTTTGGTGTTTCTTATTACTGTTTTTCTGGCATTCTGGTAAAAAGGGTGGGAAGCGCGCGCCTTTGGCCTTCTTGGCCTAAGCGCGCGCTCCGACCCCAAATTACCAGAATCGCCCGCCTCCTTTCTTGTCCTTCAATTCCATATATTTCTGTGCTAACAATTACTGCAGGGGAAAGTTTTCTTAATTAAGGGTCAAGGCAATCCCTTGAACCCACTGATTTGCGGTTCTCACCCAGAAGCGGGCGCCTCTGCCCTTCTTCCTCTCACGCGCGCGCCTTCCGCATAGGCAACCCAATGCGCGCACTTCTGGGCGCATTCCCGGAACAGAACAGTGCACAGAAATAAAACAGAATGACAGTGTGTGGGCACCGGCCTGCATACAATTTCTTTTACTTTCTGTTTATTTTTTCGGTCACACGGGTGATTCGAAAGTTGTAAATTACGTTCTTATTCGTTTTTTTTTTTTTTATTTCCTTTGAAAAAAAAAAAATGTTTTGTCACATGTTAGACCTCACACTACATGCAATATTCCTATCAACTGCTCACTATCGAGTCGCACAAGTCCAACCCCAAACCCGTCGAGGCCCGTCCTAGAAAGTTTCAAGCTCCATTCGACCTTGGCTCTTTCGAAGCGGTAAACCTCAGCCCGTGGCGTAGTTCATGACTACATGCCGGGGGTGACCTTTAAGCCTCATATTCAAGCCGAGCACAAACCACACAATTCTAGTCTAGGGTCTAACACTCCGTGACCAAGTCGGTTTTTCATGTGCCGAGATTTCCCTAAACTAATGTCTTCAAATCATACATGCCAACTTGTTGCAATGGACGAAATAAAACTCCGTCCCCAAAAGTGGTTATTTTGGACGAAAATAAAAATCCGTCCTCGCATGTATGATTTACTACATTAATTTAGTTTAATCTCGACACATGTAGGATTCACAAGCGTGTGGAATCCGATGAGTATATGGGACCGCGAGATGGTCTATATACTAGTGTGACGATTCCACTATTTTCCTAGAAAACCCCAAAAAGGAACACGTCCTTCCGACTTTGTAATAAATAAAAAAAAAGAGTCGTTTTTCCTTATGTGGTTGAGTCTTTTTCTTTGTTTGTGGGTTAATTCATTTTATCCAAAAGGTGTTTGTGGGGCCAATCTAAGATCAACCGTGCTCTTCCAATAGGTCCAATGGCTTCCAACGGCAACAACAACAACGGTGGAAATGATTTCGTGTCCAACGAAGGGTTACTCAACATAATGAAATCAATGGGGGAACAAATGGATAGGATTGTCGAGGATGCCCGCCGTAAAGACAATTTGTGGCAAGCCCGTTTCGATATCGACAAGAGATTCACAAAGAAGAGGTTTCCGAACTCAAGGCTCGTCTTGATTATGAAAGAAGAATTCACGAGGAAGAGGTTTCCGAACTCAAAGCCCGTTTGCAAGAGCTCACCGACGGCAAAGCAAAGTTTAAGGGTAAAGCATACTCAAGTGGCCCGTCCCTCAAAAGCTACAAAGGTACCGCCAACAACCGAGTTTTCACTCCTCTCCTAGGAGTAACCCAAGCCGAAGCATTTGGAAACTTTGGTGGCAAGTGGAAAGGTCAAGCCTTAGAGGGGTACAAGACGAAGACGATACCGAAGAATCATGCACATGGTGAATGGTGCGGCTACCACAAGCATAGTGGCCATACTACCGAAGGGTGCTTCCTTCTCCGAAACATCATCCAAGATTTGTTCGACAACGGCGAATTTACTGTGGGTGAAGAACAACCTTTAGAGAGTGCCAACATGCAAGAACTCATCAAGAAGAATGATTTGGTTCGAAATGGGGCTTCTACAAGAAATCATGCCACAAGGAGACTACAACGACAATGGGGACTACAACAACAATCTCCGTTTCTCTTTCTCTACCTAGTAGTAGGAATAAAAAAAAAAAAAGAGTCAAAAGTCCTCTTTTGTGTGCATTAATGTTTTCTCTCGTCCCATGTTAAGTGTCGAGTCTTCTTATCAAATAAAAGTCGTTCTTGTCCTTATACACTCTTCCAAGTTGTTCAATCTAATTCTTGGCAAAATGATGAAAAGATGTCTAAACGAGTTTTGGAATGAAGGCCATCACTTGAACGCCTAGGGGCTAAACATTGTGAAGAAGGCAACATCATCAACGACGAAGACAAAGCCAAGACATCAAGGTGAAGCAACAACCATGGAGAAAAATCAAGCAATGTTTCAAAAGGGGATTAAAAAAAAAAAAAAAAATCCCCTCAATCAAAGAAGATCAACATCATCATCCTCCAACAAAGGACGAAGCTGCGAAGCAACAATTCCATCACGAAGAATGGAGAATCCACAAGAACTACGGTGACCTGAGCCTCTACACTGGAGGAACGTAGGCAACCTGCGGGTCCGGTCTCATGCAAGAAAGAAGATATGTTTAGCCCTAGCGCGTTATGGTGATCGGCCTTCATCTCTAACTTGTCAAGACATCTTTGTACGATTCATTTGCCAACGAATTAATCACCAAAAAGATTGAACAACTTTCTTAGATTTGAAATCATTTCGCGCTCCTTGTCGAGTCTAGGGACTTCTATTCTTTCTGCATACTCCCAATTCCTTGCAATCAAATTGGGGCTTTCCTTCTCTTCTCTCTTAATGACTCACTTTCCTTCGTGAGTCATTCAATTCAATAAAAAAAAAAAAAAATACATGTCAATACTAGGGACACTTCCCTAGTCGAGTCAATGTCACTCATCTTTAGTGACAAAAGGTTTTCACCGCAAAATCACATGTCTCTCATCCTCAGCTAGAGTCAATGCACACTTCCTCATTAATCGAGTCAAAAATGAAGACGCAAAAGAGATGCCCGCGAGATTGAAACCCGAAAGGGCGGTCTAGGCAAAAAACAGGGTGCGTCATAAAAAAAAAATGAGAGAGTGAGAGAGAGAAGGGAAAGAGAAATGGAGATCCCCGGCCTCTAAAGAAGACAAGTTCTACATTGAATCTCCTCAGCAAGTCAATTCCCCACCGAGTCAACTTTGGGATTGCAAAAGGCTCGACAAGATATAGCACCGTCAAAGGTTGTCTTGGGTTATCGGCATCACTCTCCAGCAGTGTGCATTTTTGGTTCATGAAAAGAAGGCCCGTGGTAGCCAAGACCCATCCGAGAACGAGCCTATCATAAAAGGGCACGAGGTTGCACAAATAATCCCTAGCTAGTCAATTGGCTTGGGCAACAAATAGCAACAACATGTGTCTCAGTTTTCAAAGCTTCTTCAAGTATGTGCTTCTAATGTACGCCGAAAGGCTCCCGAGAAATGGAGTAGCTCTTGCCATATCTTCTCATGTTTATTCCCTCACACTCTTGCTTTACTCAACAAATGGTGACGCCCTAGGGGCTATGTGACTCAAGAACAAGGACTTCTTTTGCTTCACTTGACAATCAATACGCCCTTGAGGCTATGCTCGAAAAAAAAAAAGATGTGTGAGACTATCCTCAAAGTCTCTCAAAAAGGGATGTCAAAAACGCCCTCTTGTCACGTGTGCCCATGCTCGTTCCCCCAATAAAGGATGGACCTTTCTCGCAATCAATGATGGCACTCTAAGGTCTATGGTCAAGTCTTAAAGGCTCCCTCGGCAAAGAGCAATTAACTCCCCAGCGGTATCCCCAGCAAAGTCATGTGCAACATTGGAAGCTTCCTCAATTCGGCACCGAAGTCTCAACGGGCTTCGCAATCTACAATCTTTTGGGTTACGGCATTACAGTAATTCAAGCAAAGGGCAGTATTAGGGCTTCGCGACCGACAGTCTTTTGGGCAACAATACTCGAGCAAGTGCAATGTGGAGTAGTCTTATGGCTCCATGAGAACAATCAAGCTTCAAAGGGTCTCTCAACACTTCAAGTCAAAGGCCTCTTGGTTTTAAATGAAGACTCCGATGTTATGAATGAAGTTGATATTTTTGTTAGAACTCACAGCGAGATTTTGAAGGAAGTCTTAGAGAAAAGGAAAAAGATTCAATATGCTAACTCTAATCAAAACAGGGTTATAGCGGGAAATGCCACGGCCAATCCCAATGTTTCTGCAATTCAGCACCCCCTTCTCCAAGATCAAAAGCACAAGGTGCAGCTCAGATAAAGTTGGGCCATAGCACTAGTTGCATCCGAAGATCCGTCATTAGTTCAACTCAAAAAGAGTCAAGCAAGCATACTCATTTGAGACTTTATCACGCAAGACCTTATCCTCCGCGACCTCGACGGCACCGCAAGACATTACTGCATCCTTTGACATAAGCCCTCAGCCATTTGGGTATCGACCACAATGAGGCCATTCATCTCCCCAGAAAGAGCAAGAAGGAGATCTCTATCAAGAATTCTACCAAATGGTACATCCGTTCTCAATGCCGAGCCAATCACGAGGTAATTTGGGGCTTACAATGAAAGGTCTTCACATCCCGCCATCTACAAGCCCACGACACTTGGGGCTTTGCAATCTCTCGAAGCTTGGCATCAACGATCTCCTCTTGGGGCTTGCTCACTACAACAACAAAGGGCGATTTACTCGAATGGGCCAAGAGCTGATTTATCTTGGAGCTATGCAAGTCCCTCAAAATTTGGCATCAAAGGCATTCTAGGGGCTTTACAATCAGCAACCCCTCATCTCGGCATCAAAAGCCTTTCTGAAGCCCCATAACCGACAAATCTCTTGGGCTAGACATCAATCTTCGTTGGGCACACCAGCGACAACAGAATTCAAGCGAGGCAATCCAGACTTCGACTGAGCATGACTTGATCTTGGGTTGGCTTTACAAACACACAATGGCTAAAATGGTTCACCCACGAACCTAAAAAAAAAAAAAAAAAAAAAATCTCTTTTCCTCACATGTGTGCATATTCTTTCCTTTCTAATCTTTAAAAAAAAAAAAAAAGATTTTTCTTTCTTTTTCTCCTTCTATGTGCAAAATTATGTGCTTTACTTTGCTTTGCTCCTAGCCTCTCCTCCAGCGTTCTCCATCATCCTTGAACTACGCTGGTCTGATTCTCTTAAAGGGATACGTAGGCAGCCTTTTGGCACGACCAACCCATCATCCAGAATACCATCTCGCCAACCCAACATCAAGGGCATTCTCTCATCAACATCTAAAGAATGGACATTCTCCATCAAAGCATCCTCCGCGGACATCAAGAATCCATCTCCACTCAAGCGGCAATGGTAAGTGAAGGTATGAATACATCCAATGCTTTCCTCACACACGCACACAAGATCACTTTCTACATTCTTACTTCTCTCTCATTACAAAGGTGCTTTCAAGATCATATCACACCACAATCACAATTTTCTCTCGCAATTCCTATTTCACATCTCACACAAGCACGTATATCTGCAAAGCATACACATAACAGGTGCCGGACAGAGCACCAGGTGCCGCACAAAGCACCAGAATCAACAAGTGCCGCACAGCGCATCAGAATATGCCGCACCGCGCACCAGAATCAACAAGTGCCGCACAGCGCATCAGAATATGCCGCACCGCGCACCAGATTCAACAAGTGCCGCACAGCGCATCAGAATATGCCGCACCGCGCACCAGAATCAACAAGTGCCGCACAGCGCATCAGAATATGCCGCACCGCGCACCAGAATCAACAAGTGCCGCACACGCATCAGAATATGCCGCACCGCGCACCAGAATCAACAAGTGCCGCACAGCGCATCAGAATATGCCGCACCGCGCACCAGAATCAACAAGTGCCGCACAGAGCACCAGGTGCCGCACAGAGCACCAATTTTGGTCCATGGTGAACCACTAAAATCACCATACCTCTTCCATCAGCAAAAGACGCTCACACAGGGAGCGCATTTCTATCATTTGTAATTTCAAATTCCTGCTTTATCGAGACTTTGTTTTCTCTTGTCGATGTCCTCGGCGGTTGTCTTTCTTTCGTCGACGCGTTTTGCTTCGCAATCCACGTCGCCGAGGGGCTCTATAGACACCCCGCCTTGGACCTCTCACCCCGATTGCATACAAAGTATTTTTATTTAACTTATTTTTGTTGATTTCTGTTACTTCGGTTAAGTTCCTAACTGATTCCGTTAGTTTTGGACTAAACTGCATAACAGAGTTAACTTTTAGGGTCATTCTGTCATTGCGCGCGTCCCGCCCCAAAAGCCGGACCCGCGCGCTTCCCACTTTGGCAGTAACGGATTGCACCTTATTTCCCTCCCTTTTCTAATTTACAAATATCTTTTCTTGATCACAAAAACCATCTTTTTACATCCACATTCATCCCCCCTTTTCTCATTAACTCCCAATCCCAAATTCTAAGCCTTTTCCCAAAAACTAATATTTCTTTCATTTATTATTTGATTTCTTTTATTTCTTTTATTTTTCTTTTATTCATTTATCTTATTTGTGATTGGCTCATTCCATTTCACATGGATGACCAATTTCCCTCCATCATTTCCCTCTCTTTTTTACCTATAAAAACCATCATCTTCTACCTTAGAAAGGGACTCCAACCTTGATTCACCAACTACAATATACACAAATTCTCCCAACAAGAGTTCTTAGTAACAAGACTCTACACAAATTGTTTTACAACAATTTCATTACAACAATAACACTTTCAAGTCAAGGTTCCAAGTCCTCTTTCTCAAGGTAGAACTCCATTTTCTTCCTTTGTTTTCTTCTTCTTGATGTATGAAATCCCCATTAATGGGACATGACCAACATGACTACTTCACATATTGAAGTTAGTTAAGGTTATCTCCCTACATTTTAATCTTAACTTTAATTCACCATGTTAATTTCTCTTCATCTCTTAATGTAATTCTTTAACATTACTTGTTATATGTAATCTTTATCATTAAATAAATAAAACAATTCTATTTTATTTCCCCTTTATTTCCCCTTTTCTTCTCATCACAATTGTTAGCACATTTCTATTTAATTAATTGAAGGACATGTAAATATTAGAACACCAATAGTAGCAAGACCCGCGTAAGCGGGGCGGAGTGGGTGTTTAAGTACTTCCCACTCCGTCACCTAACCCCCGAACCCCTCTCTCCCGAATCTCTGGTTTTGTACATAAATTAGGCTATTTCTAGGTTTTTCTTATGTTCCTTTAAAAACATAGGTGGCGACTCTAAACATCTAAAACAAGTTAGACATCCTAGGATAATTCACCGCTCTAGCCAAGTTGTGGTTTCTCGGGGTATCTACAGGTTCTTGTGAAACTTTAATGCGCTCAATCATTGAAATAATAAATTTGAAGCATTGAATACCCGTTTGCAATAACTGTGCGCGTGAATTTGCATTTATGGCACGCTAGATTGCTTGGGGGCGCGCAGAGTATGATAGGCGCAGTACTCATCTAGGCGCGCAATGAGAGAGGAAGCATTGAATGCTAGGCGCGCATAGGGAGTGAGGCGCGCATGAGAGTTGAGCGTGCAGTGAGTGTAGGGAGCGCAAGGTATTGGGCGCGCAGGGTTTGCTTGAATCTTGAAATGATTTATTATTTTAACCTAGTATACTCATATAAGTCAACAAAATATAAAATCATTAGTATTGACAAAACTGTAATGAATTTTAGTTGAGTTCAAGCATACCCATTTCACCTCTCAAAAAGATGAACTGTTTCGCGTCGAGTGCTTTCTTTAGAATGTCGGGGATTTGATAGTCGGTTCCCACGTGTTCCAAATGTATATTTCCTTTCTCCACGTGATCTTTGAGGAAGTGATATTTGATTTCGATGTGTTTAGTCTTGGAGTGCATGACAGGATTTTCAGAAACCGCAATTGTTGATGTATTGTCGCAGTAGATCGGACAGTTTTCTTGGATTATATCATAGTCCACCAATTGCTGCTTCATCCATAGTATTTGACAGCAACAACTTCCCACAGCGATATATTCGGCTTCGGTTATTGAGACAGATACTGAAGCTTGTTTCTTACTTGCCCATGACACAAGTCGATATCCGAGGAAATAACAAGTGCCACTAGTGCTTTTCCTATCAATTGTGCATGCTGCATAATCCGCATCTGAATAACCTACAAGTTTAAAATTCGAATCTTTGGTGTACCAAAGTCCAAGGTTAACAGTGCCGGAGAGATATCTTATAATACGTTTCACAGCAATCAAGTGTGCTTCTCTAGGGTCAGATTGATAACGAGAACACACACAAACACTAAACATAATATCGGGCCTACTAGCAGTAAGATAAAGGAGTGAGCCAATCATACCTCGATAGAGCGTTTGATCAACACGTTTACCTTTTAGATCTTTGTCGAGTTTGTTGCCGGTGGCCAACGGAGTATCATATGCTTTGGCATTGTCAAGTCCAAACTTCTTGATTAAGTCCTTTGTATATTCGGCTTGATTGATAAATATGCCTTCATTCATTTGCTTGATTTAAAGCCCGAGAAAGAATGTGAGTTCTCCCATCATGCTCATTTCAAACTTGCTCTTTATTAGTTTCTCAAAGCGCTTGCACAACAATTCATTAGTAGAACCAAATATAATATCATCAACATAAATTTGAACAAGTAATTTATGACCATTATGTTTGGCAATGAAAAGAGTTGTATCAATTTTACCGCGAGTGAAGCCTTTTTCGATGAGAAACTTGGATAGTGTATCGTACCATGCTCTTGGTGCTTGCTTGAGTCCATACAAAGCTTTCTGGAGTTTGTACACGTGATTTGGAAATTGAGAATCTTCAAACCCAGGTGGTTGAGCAACATAGACTTTTTCTTGGAGTTCACCATTTAGAAACGCGCTCTTCACATCCATTTGATATAACTTGAAGTTCTTGTGAGCGGCGTAAGCTAGAAATAATCTGATAGCTTCAAGTCTTGCTACGGGCGCAAACGTTTCATCGTAATCAATTCCTTCTTCTTGCCTATAGCCTTGAGCAACCAATCATGCTTTGTTTCTTGTGATGGTTCCATTCTCATCCATCTTGTTTCTGAACACCCATTTCGTACCAATTACTCCTTGATCATTTGGTCTTGGAACAAGAGTCCAAACCTTACATCATTCAAATTGATTGAGTTCTTCTTGCATAGCAACAACCCAATTAGGATCTTGGAGCGCTTCATCAGCCTTTTTCGGTTCATTTGAGAGATGAATGCAGTGTAAGCATCAAAGTTTGTAGCTCTCCTTGTACGAACACCAACGTTTAGATCACCAATGATATTATTGATTGGGTGACCTCTAACTTCACGAATTTTAGGAGGTAAGTTAGCTTGAGTCATAGCAACTTGAAGGTCTTCAATTGGTACATCTTCACCAGATTCTAAGTCATCAAAATTTGGGGTTTGAATTGGTGTAGAGTTGAAACTTGAGTTTACACCAGATGCAGCAGTAGAAATAGGCGCATGAGAGGAATCAAAAGGCGCAACATGTGAGTGAGGCGCAGCTGATGACTCATGGGGCGCGCCATATGAGGAATTAGGTGCAACTGATGTTGATGGATTTTCGTGAGTTGATAGATTCTGCTCTTGTGTAGGCGCAACATAAGTAGGAGCACCTGTATCATTAAGCTCAATAGAATCATCAGAAACATTTGGAGCCAAATGTGGCTCAAGGAGAGAATGTTCATCAAAGGTAACATGTACAGATTCAACTATCACTAATGTAGTTCTATTAAAAACGTGAAAAGCTTTAGAATGTTTGGCATAGCCAACAAAAATACCTTCGTCGGCTTTGGCATCGAATTTACCTCTATGATCGTTTCCGTTGTAGAGGATATAACATTTGCAGCCAAAGATCTTGAAGAATGCAATGTTGAGAGTTCTACCACACCAAAGTTCATACGGAGTCTTGTTATGAAGTTTGTTGACGAGGGAACGATTTTGAGTAAAACATGCTGTGTCGATAGCTTCTTCCAAAAGTACTTAGGCAATTTCGCTTCAGCTATCATCGTCTTTCCCGCTTCAATCAACGTCCTATTCTTTCTTTCCACAACCCATTTTGTTGAGGAACTCCAGCTGTTGAAAAGTTGTGATCTATCCCATGATCTTCACAATATCGAGCAACACCGTTGTTCTTGAATTCTGTTCCATTGTCGGATCGAACACTAAGGATGTCATCTTCTTTTTGGGTTTGGAGCAGTAGAAATAAGGTGGTTAAAATGTCATAACAATCGTCTTTTGAGATCATCATTTCCACCCATGTATATCTTGAATAATCATCCACCACAACTAGAGTATACTTGTTCTTTCGAATACTTGCAGTGGTGACTGGTCCAAATAGATCAATGTGGCGCAGTTGCAAACATCTAGAAGTTGAGGGATTGGTCTTGCTAGAGAAAGATTTCTTCGGTTGTTTGCCAAGTTGACACGCGGCGCACTTCTTGTCATGATGATCAGCAACCTTGGGAAGTCCTTTAACAAGATTATTCCTGCTGAGTTTAGATAGATATTTGAAGTTCAAGTGACTTAAGCGCTTGTGCCACAACCAACTATTTTCGCTCACACTTTTAGCTACAAAACAAATATTAGTACTAGAGTTCATACTATGGAAATCAATAATGTAAATATTTGTCTTACGATATCCCGTGAGTAATGTAGCTCCATTTTTGCCATTCTTGATAAGACATTGAGTTGAGGTGAAATGGCATTCTAATCTTTTGTCGCAGAATTGAGATATGGATAATAAATTGTGCTTGAGTCCTTCGACGAGAGAGACTCTTTCAATGCACACTTTGTCTTTCTTGAGCTTTCCATATGCAACAACTTGACCTTTGTTATTATCACCAAATGTTACTGAGGGACCTCTTTCTTCATGGACATCTTCTAATAAGGATTCATCTCTAGTCATGTGTCTTGAACACCCACTATCAAGAATCCATTCATAATTTCTAGCTTTTGAAGATCCAGCCATGAAACAAAGAACCTGAAATATAGACATTTAAGCAGGTCCCCTTTATTCCTTTTGGGTCCTAGGGTTAGCAACTTTTGACAACCCACTCTTGCTTGACCTTAGGGTTTTTACGTCCTTTGGCATTGGGAGTGAATCGCAAAAGGCATTCCACGGCCTTGTGTCCAGAACAATCACAAATGGAACAATGATGAAAGCCACCAATCACATGAGTTTTCACAAACTCTTTACTTTTCTTTGGGATGGCATTCTTCTTTGGGTCAGATGGACTAGCCTTAACAAAATCCTTCTTTTGAAATTTTGGAGCGCTTGATCTAGGAGGGCGCATAGGGCTAGGAGGCGCACGGCGATGAGGCGCGTGGCTCCTAGGCGCATAATGAGCACTCGGAGAAGGAGCGCGCTTTGTTTCAAGAGGGATTTTGATAGAGGATGATTCATCTGTAGCTATATCTTTCCCATTAGCTTTCCCAAATTGCTTCGTTGGGTAGACATAATGGAATGTTTGTCTCTTGACTTTTTCCTGTCCTTTACCCATTGAATTAGAATGTTTTTCCTTGGGAATTTTAAAAGTTTGCTGGTTTGTAAATTCACTATCTCTTTCAGCACAAACATCACATTTAAAGTTGTCACTAGTTGATGAGAATCCTAAGCCACTTTTATCACCACTGACTTTTTTGGACTCAAATATATTCTCCATAGTGACACAAGAATTGGACCACTCATTTGTAATCTTTTTAAGATCAGTAATTTGAGCGACTAATTCATCGTTTTGAACTTTAAGAAGTGAGTTTTGTTCTGTTAGAAAAGTGTTTTTAACAGTAAGAGGAGTCATGCTCTTTATCTGCTCCTTAAGGAGGGTGAGTTCAGATTTAAGTAGAGATTTCTCGGTCTTAATCTGGGAAATTTCATCACATGATAGTGCTAGAGCTTCCTTCATACTATCAAATCTAGTGATTACCTTTTCAGCCTTCTTGAACAATTTTTCTTGTTCAGCAATCACTTCATCATCATTGATTTTGGAGATTGGAGCAGTTGGTTCAACTTGAGGTCTGATGTAAGCTCCTTTTCTTAACTTGTTCCATGCACTTAGATCACATCGTGAGAATAAGAATCCACAATCGCTTTGAGCCAGAGTGAGAAATCCTTGTTCAACGAGCTCGCTGATGGTTGGTCCTTTCTTCCTTTTCACTTCTTGAAAACCTATAGATTTCTTGATATATTTATTCAAGACATTCATATCAGGAACATCTTTGGAGTAGTCATCATCGGAATCATAAGTATCAACTTCATCATCATTTGCCATCAAACAAACGAGTCCATCATCAGAATCTTCATCACTCTCATCTGAGTCTGTTTCGATCCAAGTGTTCTGCTCATTTGCTGGTGATTCTTCTTCAGCAACCATTCCCTTGTGACGAGTGAATTTGGGAGTGAACTTGGGACTATGGCTGCTCTTCTTCTGCATATATTCAAATTTTGGAATTGGGCAGCTTGAAGCAAAGTGTCCTGGTTTCCTGCAATTAAAACAAACAAGGTCTTCTTTTCTTTTTGAATCACTGCTCCTCGTGAACTTTTGAGGAGCTCTGCTTGTAGATCCTTGAAACTTGTTGGTTGAGCCGGGCTTGGTGAATTTTCTGAACTTCTAGAATCTCTTCACAAATAAAGCGAAGTCTTCATCGCCCATGTCCAATAGCTCAGAAGTAGAAATTTTTGGATCGGAACTTTTCTCATCATGAGTAGGCGTAGGCGCAGAAACATGCGCCTCTTCTCTTTGTGCCACCAGTGCTATGGATTTTGATTTTCCTTCAGTTTCACTAATTCGCTGAAGTTTGAGCTCATAAACTTTGAGATTTGCGTAAAGGTTCCTTAAAGTCCATACATCTAAAGTTCCAGCGTCTTCAAAGGCGCTAGATTTATGTAGGTATCTTGATCTAAAGGCTTGTAGAAAATTTACATTCAAATCTTTGTTGGAAAACTTCATGCCAAGTGAAATACATAGTTGATAATCTCACAGTAGAGTTCGTAAGTTTGTCTTAATGTTTCACCGGGGAGTTGAGAGAAATTGTTGAATCTCTTTTGCACTTCATATTTCTTGTTTTCCTTGCAAACCGTGTCTCCTTCTATATGTTCCTTAATAGCATCCCATAACTCATTTGCGGTAGCACAATGCATGACTTGTTGTTTCATAGCCGTGCTTAGAGTGCTTAGGAGAATGTTTCTTGCTTTGCCATCATTTGCAACTCTTCTTGTTTCTTCCTCAGTCCATTCTTCCTTTGGTTTCTTGACGGTTGGTTGAACAGCATTTGTGCGCGGATTTGGATTCGCTTTCATAGGAATGTAAGGTCCATAAACCATGGTGTCATGAAGTCTTTCATCGATTGAGTTGAGATGAGTTAAGATGCTGAATTTCCACACGTCAAAATGATCTTCATCAAAGACCGGAACGTGAGTGTAGTTTACAGTTGCCATAGGTTTTGAGTTTTCCATTTAGAATCGGCACCCAAGCTGTTAATCTTGAAAAACAAAAGAGTTTTATAGAGGTGTTTGCTCTGATACCACTTGTTGGTCCCAAAGGGAAACAAGGGTATGAAAAATAGCTAGAGGGGGGGGGGGTGAATAGCTGTTTTAAAATTCTTTTCGTACCCTTGAAAACTCAATTGCAAATGCGCACTTTATCAAATAAGCGTTATGATATGCGCCTAAGTGAGTGAGTGAAATGCACAGCGGAATTTAGTAATGTAAATAGGCGAAAAGTATGATAAAGGGGCGCACACACACTCTAAGTATTTTGGCTCAAAGTGGGTGAAATAAGAAACTAAGGCAAATGATATAACAAACACAACACAGTTCAATCAATCAATCTACAATGAATAAACAAGCAAGTAATTAGATATGATATGAACTTGTAAAGAAATAGGAAGATATGAACAAGAGCTATTTAGAGAGGTTCGATCGGGAAAATGATCTACGTCCTCTACCAAGATGGTTAGTCTTGGATTTCTAAAGGAGATCTTATATAATGAGAGAGTGATACAAATTACAATCGTTTGAGCTTATACACTAACTCAAGATCTAATATTCTATGAATGAACAAATCCAAAACAATAACCGGTGTATCTCTTAAAGAGAGATCTAAGTGATCAAACTTAAAGAGGTGCGTGTGTGATTTTAGTATCAAGGCTCTTTAGATCTTTGAGATTGAGAGCACAAGAAAACTAAAGTGTTATAGCTTGAAAATCTGGGCTAAGGATGAAAGTATGAAGATGTTCTTGAGGAATCTGGGAATTTCAAAGGCAATCTTCAAATCTTCAACAAATGCTTGAGAGAGAAATTCTTGGAAATCTTAGCAATTCTTTAGCAACTCAGCAACTTCAAAATGTTGAAGTTATGGGGTATTTATAGTGAAATTCCAAAAACTAGCCGTTGGAAATTCATGATGATTCTGAGCAAAGGACAAATGTGCTGTCGCTCATTGAGTGGAGCACGTGTCCTTTTATAGCCGTTAGACACATAACACAAATGTGACCGTTGTGGACAGATGTCCTCAATTTGGGCGCACACGTGTTATTTAACCATCGTTTGAATTCTTGGCGTAGGAGACTTTCTTCAACTCTTCAAGTCTTCAAAGAATCACTGAGTGTTGAATTAACATCCTTGAGGGGCGCATGAGCCATGGGGCGCATATTACATTCATTGGCGCGTGGCGCATTGGTGAGAGGCGCATGGCGCATATGCTGAGGCGCATGAGCCAATGGAGCGCTTGAGTTAATGCTAGGCGCATACTCATGCGTGCGTGCTAAGAGGCGCATGGCGCGTGGCTTGAAGGCGCATGGCTCAAACTCAAAATGTGATTTTCTTGAATCTGGATCTTCTTGCCCTATTCCTAAGCCTATTCTATTACAATGGACAACCTAAAAAAATGAAGTATGAATACTTCTTACATGTGGGTCTAAAGTCCATGAAATAAAACTTAGGTGATGGATCAATCAAATCTAATCAATCCTATTACATTGAAACTGAGATATAAGTGGGCATACCCAACAGTTCGGGAGGGGGAAATCGTCTTTGGGACTCGCCTTGTTGAGATCCCTAAAGTCGACACAGCATCGGACCTTTGCGTTAGCCTTTGTGACTGTTACTATGTTGGATAGCCACGAGGGGTACTCTATCACCCTTATGAAGTCGACCCGGAGCAACTTCTTAATCTCCTCTTTGACTTGCAAAGACCATTCTGGTTTGATTCGCCGAAGCTTTTGCTTGACAGGTTTCACCTCGGGATCCACTGGGATCCTGTATTCAACGATCGAAGAATCCAACCCCGGCATATCCTTATAAGACCAAGCAAACACATCCATGTACTCCTTAAGTAGCTCAACCAAAGCTTCTCTTTCGGCTCCTTTGAAGTAGCTACCAATCTGTGTCTCTTTCGGCTCATTTTCAGTCCCTAAATTCACCTTAGTTAAAACCTCTTCGGCAGCTTGGGCATGACTTTCCTCTCGATCAACAACCTGCTTTGATGATTGTTTAATGTTTTATTCGTTTAGTATGTCTGCATTATTAGGTGATTCATTATTAACCATTTTTATATTATTAGTTAATTTATCATGTAATAAGTTGGCAATGAGGGGATACTCGAAAAGGTCTATCATTTCATTCAATGCAAACGGGAATACAATGTTGGCTACAAGTTCATAATCCTTGGGCGTAAGTCCCTTGGAGGAGGAAGACTCAAATTCAAAGACAAGATATTGGGGGGATTCGACTACATTGGTCCCTATGACACTTAACTCTAGGGGCGGGGAACCAGTCCAAGCTTCATGGTAATTTCCTCCTTGCTCGCCACCGGCCCAGAGAAGGTCACACAATTCTTCAGAGGCATGTCCGTTGGGCTTACCAAGGTGCGAGGGTCAAAGATCCCAGGAGATCCATCTCCTATCACAGCAATCATTTCTCGCATTACCACACCATTCCATTCGTCGTCCATGACTTCCTTGGTGGCTTGCTTGGGAGCTACCTCCTCAAATTCGCATCTACCGTTTCGACCCCAAACGGGTCCCCTTCCTTGGCTAGCCTTAATTAGAGACAGGGTTTCGAATTCCCTTACCATCTCGGGCACTCCCTTAAAGGTGTATTCGTGACTCATGGTGATCTCGGTAGGACCGCTCATCTTGGGTGCATCCAGAAATGCACTCCTTACGGGGTTAGCCGCCATTCCTCGGAATCTTTTGAGATCCTCTTGCAGCTTATCCCAATTGGTCACCATGGGTTCCTTTGGCTCTGGGCCTCGGTTTGGACCCCTCATCTCACAAAGTAGCGGATCATATCGAAAGTGTAAGGGCGGAGGTTGGAAGCCTTAAACGGAATCCCTTGAGCCCTGGCTTGGCTTCTTTTCCGAGCCATTTCCTTATCCATCCTAAGGTCCTCGGGGGTGGGTTTGTATCCCAATCCATGGAGCGTCTTTTGCTCTTTGATCTCAACAATCTTGTGGGTCCCTTGGAGTTTCCTTCCAAGACCAAGGCCCGGGAGGTAGCGCATTAAACGCATCATTTTCATTGCAGGGGGAATCCTGTCCTTGGTGAGTGTAGATCTACACAACAGATGTGGGTTTTGGATGGTATCTCGGTGAAGCCGGTCAAAACTATGCCGCTCTCCTCATGTTTGATTTCTAACACGGGAACCCCATTGGTGTTGGTTCCCTCTGTAGTAACACTGTCCCCATAAATGGTTGTCAAATTACCCTCTTGCACATATTTTACACATTGGTGGAGGGTGGAGGCTACCCCGTTGACTTTATGGAGCCATGGGCGTCCCAATAGGGTGGTGAAGGATATGGGAATGTCAATCACTTAGAATTCGGTTGGCATCATTTGTTTTCCAAACCCAAGGTTCAAGGTGACCACCCCTAGGACTGAGCGGGCCATGGAATCATAAGCCTTAACGGTGATCATGGAGGGTTTTAGGTCGGTGGTCCTAAGACCAAGTAGATCCATCATCTTAGCGGGGAGGACATTCATGGCGGAGCCATTATCAACCAAAACCCAAGGGAGGCGGCGCTCGTCTAACTGTACCGTGATGTAGAGGGCTTCATTGTGGTTAGCCCCAAATTTCGGCAAATCCAAGTCCAGGAATGTGATGACATTCCCATATTGAACACTCCCGATCATTTGTACGGCGTCTTTGGGGGTGGCTGTGGTAGGTACCATAGTTTGGGCCAAGCATTCCTCCAAGTTGAGCTTGTGAGGGTAGGAGGAAGTGAGGAGGGACCACAAAGATATGTTAGCTTGTGTCCTCTTGAGTTGGGTTAAGACGGGATCCTCTTCTCCGGAATCTAGGGCTTTTGCCTCACTAGCAAGAGGGGGAGGCATTCGGTATTCTGGTGGCGGTGGTTTCTTAGGGTTTTCCGTGTGCATTTTACCATATCGAGTCAGTACACTTACTTCAAAAGGGTCGTCACCTTCTTCCGCCATTTTCCCGAGTGACGAGGGGTTTTGGGTACCATATGGCCATGCTTCCTTTCTTAACTCATTCATGTAGACACACCACCTTGGACCGCTCACCCCGATTGCACACTTGATTTTGTGTCTCTCCCTCTTTTAAGCGTTTTCCATTAGTTTCCGTTACTTCAGTTAAGTTCCTGACTGACTCCGTTAAGTTCAGGGACTAAACTGAATAACAGTGCTAACTTTCTAGTACTTTCTATCAAAAATGCCTTCTCTGAGTCGCGCGCCTCCGGCCTTTGAAGCCAGAAGCGCGCGCCTTCCGCCGCCAAGGTGGGAAGTGCCCGCCTCTGGGCGTGTCAGTTACAGATTTCTGGCCTTGAATCTCTCCCTTGCCCATCTTACAAGATTTTGTCCCGGAAATTGGTCTTGGCAGCTCAGTTTTGGCACCAAAAAACAACCTTTTACAACTATAAAAACCCCTCCAATCTACCATTGGAGGGGATGGACTTTGATCACCATTTTCACACCTAAAAATCACTAATATGAACTTTTGATCACTAACTTTTAACATCCAACAATCCTTCCAATAAGGATCATTCTCAAGGAGTGTCAAGAACTTGTCTTCCAAACATAGGTATTTTCTTGCCTTCTTCACTTTCTTCTATTTCATCTTTTCTTATCTTTTCTTTTGATCAAAGGTGCAATCAAACCCAAACCAAACTTGGGACATAACTCCGAACGATCACTTCATATTCACTGAAGTTGGTCTAGGGGTCATCTCCCTACATTTCAACCTCTTTTAAAAACCCCTCCAAATTTGATATTAATAGGAAGAACACAATTTTTATAATGTAAACTTTGAACAAGCAAGACCGATGTTAGTCGGGCGAGATGGGTGTTTAAGTACTTCCCATCTCGTAGCCTAACCCCCGAACTCTCAAAAGGAATCTCTGTTTTCGTATATCAAACACACTTCCAACTTAAATGGTTTTCTCGCGTTCCTCTAAAACGTGGGTGGCGACTCCTTCAAAAAATCATCCTTCTCCCGTGAGGGGCCCGGGCCGGGGTACCTACAGTGGCGACTCCACTGGGGACATAGAGGGTTAAACTTGCATTTTCTGCTTTTGGTGTTCTTATATTTGTTTTCTGGGCATTCTGGTAAAAAGGGTAGGAAGCGCGCGCCTCCGGCCTTCTTGGCCTAAAGCGCGCGCGTCTGACCCTTATTACCAGAATCGCCCACCTTCCATCTTGTCTTTCAAATTTCATATTTCTATGCTAACAAGTTGCTGCAGGGGAAAGTTACATAATTTGGGACCAGGGCAATCCCCTGAGTCCGCGGTTTCTTCTGACATTCTGACAGGTACCCCAGATGCGCGCGCCTCCCACATTCATGGCGCAATGCACGCGCTTCCCACGTAACTTCCCTGAGTCGCGCGCTTCTGGGCCATTTTCCAGAACAGAACAGTGCACAGAACAGAGCAGTTTTGACAGTATGTGGGCACCGGGCCTGCACAAAACCATCTTTTAATTCTCTGTTTTATTTTTATCGGTCACACGGGTGATTCGAAAGTTGTAAATTATGTGCTTATTTGCTTTTATTTCTTTTATCTTTTGAAAAAAAAATTATTTTGTCACTTGTTAGACCTCACACTACGCGCACAATTCTTATCAACTGCTCACAATCGAGTCGCACAAGTCCAACCCCAAACCCGTCGAGGCCCGTCCTAGGAATTTTCAAGATCCACTCGACCTTGACTCTTCCGAAGCGGTAAACCTCATCCCGTGGCGTAGTTCATGACTACATGACGGGGGTGACCTTTAAGCCTCTCTTTAGCCGAGCACAAACCACACAACTCTAGTTAGGGTCTAACACTCCGTGACTCAAGTTGGTTTCCATGTGCCTAGATTTCCCTAAACTAATGTCTTCAAATCATACATGCCACTCGTTGTTTTGGACGAAATAAAACTCCGTCCCCAAGTGGTTATTATGGACGAAAATAAAAATCCGTCCCCGCATGTATGCTTTACTACATTAATTTAGTTTAATCCCGACACATGTAGGATTCACAAGCGTGGTGGAATCCGATGAGTATATGGGACCACGAGAAGGTCTATATACTAGTGTGACGATTCCACTATTTTTCTAGAAACCCAAAAAGGACCACGTCCTTCCGACTTTTGTAAATAAATAAAAAAAAAGTCATTTTTCTTATGTGGTTAAGTCTTTTTCCTTTGTTTGTGGGTTAATTATTTTACTCAAAATATGTTTGTGGGGCCAACCTAAGATCGACCGTGTTCTCTCAATAGGTCCAATGGTTTCCAACGGCAACAACAACAAGGGTGAGAACATCTCCTTGTCCAACGAAAGTCTCTTCAACATAATAAGAGCCATGGGGGAACAAATGGATAGACTCGTCGAGGATGCCCGCCGCAAGGATGATTTGTGGCAAGACCGTCTTGATCTCGAGAGGAAAATTCACGAGGAAGAAGTGTCCGAACTTAAGGCTCGTTTGCAAGAGCTCACCGACAACAAGGCAAAGGTCCACGGTAAAGCATTCTAAAGTGGCTCATCCCTTAAAAGTCACAAAGGTGCCACCAACGACCGTGTCTATACCCCTCTCAATGGCATGACTGTCACCAAGGCCTATGAAGATCTCAAAGCAAAGGGATAAATTTCTCCTCTCCAAGGGTACAAGCAACCACAACCATTGCGTCGCAACCATGCCCACCACAAGTGGTGTGACTATCACCTATGCAGCGGTCACCTCACCGAGGATTGCTTCTCCATCCGCAACATCATCCAAGACTTGATTGACAATGGTGAATTTACCGTGGGTGAAGGACAACAGTTAGAGAATGGCAACATGCAAGAACTCATCAAGGAAGAGGCTCAGATTTGAAATGGGGTTTCAACAAGAGATCATGCTACAAGGCCGACGACAACAATCTCCGTTTCTCTTTCTCTACCTAGAAATAGGATTAAAAAAAAAAAAAAAAGGAGTCGAAAGTCCTCTTAAGTGTGCATCAATGTTTTCCCTCGTCCTATGTTAAATGTTCGAGTCTATTGAGTCATCAAATAAAAGTCGTTCTAGTCCTCATACACTCTTCCAAGTTGTTCAATTAATTCTTGGCAAAATGATAAACAAATGTCTAAACAAGTTTTTGAATGAAGGCCATCGCTTGAACGCCTAGGGGCTAAACATCAACGACAGCATCAACAACGAAGGCATCAACAACGACGAAATCAAGACAAAGAAAGGTGGAGCAACGATCATGAAGCAAAGTTTTCAAAAGGGGATTAAAAAAAAAAAAAAAAAACTCACTAGGTTGAAATCCTCAAATCAACCTAGGCAAAAGTTAGAGAAAAAAAAATAAATATCCCCCTCAATCAAAGAAGTACAAGATCAACATCATTCCACCAATGAAGGACGAAGCAACAACCATCTCGACGAATGGAGCATCCACAAGAACTACGGTGACCTGAGCCTCTTCACTGGAGGAACGTGGGCAACCTTCGGGTCCGATCTCATGCAAGAAAGAAGATATGTTTAGCCCTAGCGCGTTATGGTGATCGGCCTTCCTCTCGAACTTGTCATGACATCTTTGTACGATTCATTTGCCAATGAATTAATCACCAAAAGATTGAACAACTTTCTTAGATTTGGAATCGCTTTCCGTTCCTTGTCGAGTCTAGGGTTTTCTCTTCTTTTTGCGATACTCCCAGTTTCTTGCAATCAAACTGGGGCTTTCCTTCTCTTCTCTCTTAATGACTTACTTGCCTTCGTGACTCATTCAAAAAATATACATACATGAAGTCAATACTAGGGACACTTCCCTAGTCGAGTCAATGTCACTCATCTTTAGTGACAAGAGGTCTTCACCGCAAAATCACATGTCTTATCTCCTCAGCCAGAGTCAATGCACACTTCCTCATTAATCGAGTCAAAAAAAGAAGACGCAAAAGAGATGCCCGCTAGATTGAAAACCTAAAAGGGCGGTCTAGGCAAAAAACAGGGTGCGTCATAAAAAAAATGAGAGAGTGAGAGAAAGAAGGGAAAGAGAAATGGAGATCTCCGGTCTCTAAAGAAGACAACTGCACACGCTCTACATTGGATCTCCTCAACAAATCAATTCCCCACCGAGTCAACTTTGGGATTGCAAAAGGCTCGACAAGATATGGCACCATCAAAGGTTGTCTTGGGTTATCGGCATCATTCTCTAGCAGTGTGCATTTTTGGGTTCATGAAAAGAAAGCCCGTGGTAACCAAGACCAATCTGAGAACGAGCCCATCATAAAAGGGTACGAGGTTACACAAATAATCCCTAGCTAGTCAATTGGCTTGGGCAGCAAATAGCAACAACATGTTGTAGACACCCCGCCTTGGACCGCTCACCCCGATTGCACATTTGATCTTGTGTTTCTCCCCATTTTAAGTGTTTCTCGTTAGTTTCTGTCACTTCCATTAAGTTCCTGACTGACTTCGTTAAGTCCAGGGACTAAACTGAATAACAGAGTTGACTTTCTAGTCCATTCTGTCAAAATTGCCTTCTCTGAGTCGCGCGCCTCCTACAGGAGGAGCCAGGCGCGCGCGCCTCCCGCCCCCAAAGCAGGAAGCGCGCGCCTCTGGGCGTCAGTTACAGATTTCTGGCCAGGATTCTCTCCCTTGCTCAATTTACAGGAGTTTGCCCGGGAAGAATTTCTTGGTGACTGAGTTTTGGCACCAAAAACACCCCTCTTTCACCAATAAAAACCTCTCTTTACCTCCATTTTCAAGGACCGAAAACCTTAGACCTTGGACCTTGGATCTTTTACTCTAAAATCTTACACTTTCAACAAAGAAGCCAAATTTCTTACCTTCAAGGCATCTCAAAAGGCATTCATCAAGAAGTGTTTGAAGTCTCTCGAAGACTAGGTAAAAACCATTTCTTCCCTCTTCTCGACTTCATCTCTTTTCTCTTTCTTTTGTTTTATCAAAGTGCAATCACCCAAATCATTTTGGGACATGACTCTAATGATCACCTCATCTCATTGAGGTTGGTTAAGGAGTTATCTCCTACATTCCAAACTCTATTTTAAACCCCTTTTTATGATTTAAAGAAGAAGAAGAAGAACATTTTCATTCATGTAGATTTTGATCAAGCAAGACCAACTTTAGTTGGGCGAGATGGGTGTTTCGGTACTTTCCATCTCGTAATCTAACCCCCGAACCTCAAAACAAAGAATCTCTGTTTTCGTAATCAAATCTAGGCTATTATCAATAGGTTTTTCTTATGTTCCTCAAAACATAGGTGGCGACTCTAAACAATCTAAAACAAGTTAGACATCCT
Source organism: Campanula takesimana (assembly GCA_026119855.1). Taxonomy (NCBI): domain Eukaryota; kingdom Viridiplantae; phylum Streptophyta; class Magnoliopsida; order Asterales; family Campanulaceae; genus Campanula; species Campanula takesimana. The sequence goes on from JAOWBW010002073.1 coordinate 39,885, forward strand.
AGGACAACTCACGCGCTTATAGCCTAAAGCCGTGGCTCTCCCCGGGGTATCTACAGTGGCGACTCCGCTGGGGACTTTTGAGGGTTAAACTTGCATCTGATCAAAATCTACATCTTTTCTGGGCATTCTGATTCCTGATGGGGGAGGCGCGCGCTTCTGGCCTCTTCTGCCTAAGGCGCGCGCATCCCGCACCAAGGACCAGAATCGCCCACTTCTTCATGTTCTTCATCTTCTTCTTCTGCTATTCTACACTAATCATTTCTGCAGCGGTTACAATACGAACATAGGACCAGGGCAATCCCCTGAGTCCAAAATCTGACATTCTGGCAGGTGTGCCCAGAAGCGCGCGCCTCCTAATAGCATTGCGCCATGCGCGCGCGTCTCACATCAACACTCAGAGGCGAACTCTTTTGGGTTGGTTCCCAGAACAGAAACAGGTTTCAGTGACTGAGCAGAATAGTGGGGTGTGGGCACAGTTGCCTGAATCAGAACAGAATTGAACCCTCGGACTGTTTTAATTTTGTGTTTTATTTACCGGTCACACGGGTGATTCGGGAGTTGTAATTTATGTGCTTATGTGTTTTGTTTGTTTTTCTTTCTTTTCAAAAAAAAAAAAAATAACAAAAAATTTTTGTCACTTGTTAGACCTCACACTACATGCACATATTCCTATGAACTGCTCACTATCGAGTCGCACAAGTCCAACCCCAAACCCGTCGAGGCCCGTCCTAGAAAGTTTCAAGCTCCACTCGACCTTGGCTCTTTCGAAGCGGTAAACCTCAGCCCGTGGCGTAGTTCAAGACTACATGCCGGGGGTGACCTTTGAGCCTCATATTCAAGCCGAGCAGAAACCACACAATTCTAGTTAGGGTCTAACACTCCGTGACTCAAGTCGGTTTCCATGTACTGAGATTTCCCTAAACTAATATCTTCAAATCATACATGCCAACTTGTTGAAATGGACGCAATAAAAATCCGTCCCCAAAAGTGGTTATTTTGGACGAAAATAAAAAATCCGTCCCCACATGTATGCTTTACTACATTAATTTAGTTTAATCCCGATACATATAGGATTCACAAGCGCGATGGAATCCGATGAGTATATGGGACCGCGAGATGGTCTATATACTAGTGTGACGATTCCATTATTTCCGTAGAAACCCCAAAAGGGATCCATTCCCTCCGACTTATAAAAAAAAAAAGGAGTCTTTTCTTATGTGGTTCGAGTCGTGTGCCCAACTGTGTGTTCTAAGCCTCTTCATGGACCGCAAGTGTTACTCAAGACTGACAAGGGCCTCTTCTGCAATATAGGTTCAATTGGTACTTACAGAGTCTACCGGGATTCGGCAAATCGGTTAGTCCGTGAAGAGATCACTCCAACAGCTCCTACATCAACCATGACCGGCAGCAGCAACACCATGTCTCTCGAACAGCTTTCAACCAAGGTCCAACTCCTCCAAGAGCAAGTCTCCACCCTTAATAAGGAGGAACAAAGCAAAGACGACATTTGGCAATCCCACCTCGACAGCCAAAGGGAGGCCCACGAGGCCGAGATGGAGCTAATGAAAGAAAAGCTCACTAACCTTGCCAAGGGTAAGAACAAGAATAATGATGATGAATCCGAATGGACCGAGGGTTTGTTCAAAAGTCCTTATGTCAACACCCGCACCAAGAAAATGGGAGAGCCAAGTTCCGAGAACAATGAGCCCAAAATGGTGGATTCTATCATGGCCTACATCGACCAAAAATTCAATGGGCTCAACATGGGGAAAGGCTCCGACACAAGCCTTTATCAATCATCCATCCTCATGAATACTATGGCCGCTCTTCCCGATAAGTTCAAGATGCCCGACATAAGCAAATTCAAGGGTAACTCTTGTCCCATGGCTCACATTGAGACTTATATTTGGGCAATGGTTCCGAAGAAGGTCTCCCCCAAGGTGATGGCTCAATGCTTTCCTCTCACTCTCGAGGGGGCGGAAAAAGATTGGTATGCTACTCTCCCGCTCACTGTCCGTCTTGATTGGGACTCCGCCATGCTTGCCTTCAAGAACCAATACCAAGGCAACACCACTCACCGGCCCACAAGGAAAGAGCTCGAGAATACCACCCAAAGAGACAACGAGTCCTTCATTGACTTCACGAGGAGATGGAATGACAAACTCTCTGAAATTTTTGAGAGGCCAAACACAAAAGAGCAAATGGACATCTTTCTCAAGTGTCTCAAGATTGACCTCCGCACCCACCTAAGTGGGGCTTACTACTCCGACTTCTCCCAAATGTATGAGGCAGGGGTATGCATGGATGACTTGATCAAGGAGATTAAGAAGGCCACTCCTACTTACCGATACAAGGCCGCTTCCAACTCCACAAAAGAAGCCTCGGTCAACGCCGTCACTATCGATAAGGGGAATTACAAAAAGGTTCCTCCACCTCAAGGGAAGAAGTCCCGAAATGACCGTGTCTACACGCCTCTCCAAGGCATGACTCAAACCGAAGTGTTCGAGGCCCTCAAAGCAAAGGGTCAAGTCACACCCGTGCAAGGATACCAACCCAAGACGGTCCACCCCAATCATGCTCACCACAAATATTGTGGCTACCACCAATATAGTGGCCACACCACCGAGGATTGCTTCGTTCTCCGCAATGTCATTCAAGATCTCATAGATAAGAAAGAATTTGTAGTGACTAATGGTGAACATGTCAATGTAATAGAGATAGGAGAACTCGAGGGGACCACCCATTCAATCCCAATTGTGAATGGGGGCCCCTATGTTATGAATAAACTTGACAGTTCTTATTATGTTGTAACTTACGATGAGGTAATGAGGGAAGTACTAGAGAATAGGAAAAGGAAGCAAGATGGGAACGTCAACATGCTAACTCGATCCGGTCGAGTCATAGCAAGCAACCCTTCCACTTCCGCACCGAGCTCCTCTTTTCAAAGGCCGCAAGCTCGCGACACTCCCGAAGATCCTCTACTTGTCCAACTCAAGAAAACTCAAGCCAACATCTCTATTTGGGACCTCATTGCATCCTCAAAGAAACACCGAGATCTTGTCATCCGCAATCTCGATGATACATCAGTTTCTCACGATACTAATCCCGAGGACCTCACAGCAATGATCGGTCACATTCATTTTGGCAACGTCATCACCTTTGCCGATATGGACCTTCCCCCATTTGGTTCCGACCACAACGAGGCTATTTACCTCAAGATACGAGCAAGGGGGAGGCCCGTCTCAAGAGTCTTAGTGGACGGTGGTTCCGCACTCAATCTCATGCCTGGCAGAATCATGGGCATACTGGGGCTTAAGGATTCCGATTTGAAGCCTTCTACTCAAGTAATCCGAGGTTATGACAGCACCGCCCGTACAGTCATAGGCATGATCGAAATAGACATCGAGTTTGGGAGCATGGTCATGTCCGTTCCATTCCAAGTGCTTGATATCCCGGCCTCGTTCAACTTGCTTTTGGGTCGACCATGGATTCACAGTGCTAATGCCGTCCCGTCAACTCTCTACCAATGTGTCAAGATCCGAAATGGCGATGAAATAGTGACCGTCATGGCTGAAAACGTCACTATCCACAGAAAAGGTAAGCCCGTCCACCAAGTTCAGCATGGTTTACCAGACTCCACTCTCTCCGGCGTCTCAATCAACGCCATTGACAAAGAAGGGGGAAACAGATCATGGACCCCCAGCAACCACAAAGTCCTCCGCATGATGAGGAATATAAACTACTTCCCTGGTTTAGGCCTAGGGAAATATCAACAAGGAATCCTACATCCTGTGCAAGTCCCATTTGTCAAGAACACATTCGGTTTGGGGTACGAGCCTTCCAAAGAAGACTTGAAACAAGAGCAAGCAATCAAGAACGAAAGGGCCCGAGCTCGTAAAGAAGGCCGTCGTTATGAGGTCCCTAATCTAAGGCCTTACCGCAAGACGTTGAATGGCTATTTTGTCCGCCAAGGGGAAGACGTTCCGTACATGATCTTTCCCGAGCCATGGGTTAACAATAAGGGTGTCAAAAAGCCCGGTCTCGAAATCTTCTCTGATTGTGAGATCCAGAAATCCGAAAGGGAACCAACTCCCATGTCGCCCCGTGAATGGTGGGGAAGGAAGATGACTATAGAGTCCGAGACAGAAATCACCGTGGGGGAAGAACTGACAGATTTAGCCTCTATGTTCGAAGAGCTTGCCATAATGAAGGAATGCCAAGTCAACGCCATCCACAACACCATCATCATGAACGAGACTATCAGTGAGATCCCGCCAAGCTCCGAGCCGATCAACAATTGGTATTCACGAAAGGGCCCGTGGTATCTGAGGAATTCTTAGTCCAAGAAATGGGTTGCATACCCCGCACAGCAACAAAGGAAGAGCGGCTCACACTTACTTTTGAGTCCGAGAGTGTCTCTAATACCCTCACCCAAGAGGATTTGGAGGCCATAGCCGAGCGTGTGTTTCCTTTCTTTGCTAATGAAAAATTTGATATTTCTGAGTACCCTGAGATTGCAAACATCATAAATGATGAATTAACTAATAATGAACTTAATGAACAAGTTAATAACGATTCAAATTATGATGAAATAGACCACGAAAACACAACATACTTAAATGAACTTGCTCAACAAGTCCGTAGTCGTGGTGAAAATGGTCCAAAGGCTGACGAAGAATTGCATGTTGTTAATCTGGGTACCGAAGAAGAACCAAGAGAGACTAAGATTGGAAGCTTCTTCAAGGGGGACGACAGAGACAGATTGACTGCACTACTACGGGAGTTCGTTGATGTGTTCGCATGGTCATACAAAGACATGCCGGGTTTGGACAGAAAGGTAGCGGAGCACAGAATTCCGATCAGAGAAGATGCCAAGCCGGTAAAGCAGAAGCTCAGAAAGATCAAGCCAGAATGGTCTCTGCAAGTCAAAGAAGAGAGTGAGAAGCTCCTCAGTGTGGGTTTCATCAAGGTTATCGAGTATCCGACATGGTTAGCCAACATCGTGACAGTCAGAAAGGCAAACGGCAAGGTTCGAGTTTGTGTGGACTTCCAGGATTTGAACAAAGCTTCCCCAAAGGATGATTTTCCACTCCCTAATATCGACATGCTGGTCGACTCCACTGCTGCCTATGAGGTTCGCTCATTCGTGGATGGGTTCGCTGGGTACAATCAGATTCTCATGGCCGAAGAAGATCAACATAAGACAGCCTTCACAACACCGTGGGGTACCTTTTGCTACACAGTCATGCCATTTGGGTTAAGAAACGCTGGGGCTTCCTACCAAAGAGCCGTGACAGACTTATTCCACGATATGATTCACAAAGAAATCGAGGTCTATATGGACGACATGATCATTCACTCCAAAGGGACCGATGGTCAACATTTAATCGACCTCCGCAAGTTCTTCGAAAGGCTTCATCAACACAAGATGAGGCTCAACCCTACAAAGTGCATGTTCGGGGTTATCCGAGGCAAAGTTCTTGGTTATATGGTCACTGAAAGGGGAATTGAAGTAGACCCCTCCAAAATCAAGGCAATCATTGACATGCCTCCTCCAAAGACGCAGAAAGAGATCAAAGGTTTCATGGGTAGATTGCAATACATCAGTCGGTTTGTGCACCAACTTACTTCCATGTGCGAGCCAATCTTCAAGCTACTCAAGAAGAATGTGGCTCTAGAATGGACCGACGCATGCCAAGATGCCTTCGACCAAGTGAAGCATTACTTGACGTGCCCTCCTGTTCTAGTTCCGCCGCACAAGGAGAAACCTCTTTTGCTCTATCTCATTGTCAATGATGAAGCCCTAGGGGCTATGTTAGCACAAGAGCAACGAGAGTCCACAAAGGAGAACGCCATTTACTTTGTCAGTCGCCGATTCCAAGGAGGCGAAAAGAACTACTCTGTCTTAGAGAAGTCATGTGCAACATTGGTTTGGGTCACTCAAAAGCTCAAGCACTACATGGAAGCTTTTCCAATCAAGCTAGTAGCAAAGGTGGACCCGCTCCGCTACATCTTCGAGAAGCCTTTCATGTCAACAAGAATAGCCAAATGGTACTTCATGCTCGCCGGCTATGATATCACTTACGTCACACTAAAATCCGTCAGGGGGAAAGTGTTCAGTGGCCAGCTTGCCAAATTCCCATGTGACGAAGTGAAGAGGGAAGACGTACAGTTCTCCGACGAGCACTTAATTTGTACTGCAACCGAGGAAAATAAGTGGCAACTTTTTTCGATGGTGCCTCCTATAAACACGGTTTTGGTATAGGGGTATTGCTTGTCGATCCAAAAGACATCTACACTCCCATTGCCATCCGCCTGGAATTCGAAGCTACCAACAACATTGCCGAGTACAAAGCATGTATAGCGGGGCTCGAAGCAGCTCTCGACAGAAACGTCACGGAACTAGAAGTATTCGGCGACTCTTTGCTCCTTATCAATCAGCAATCGGGTAAATGGCGAACCCAAGACCCAACTCTCCAACAGTATGGTCAACACCTTGAAGAATTGGTTGAACAATTCCAAGAGATCACTTTCAACTACCTGCCAAGGGATAAAAATCGCTTCGCCGATGCACTGGCCACTATAGCTTCATTAGTCGAAATGCCCAAAGGGAAAATGGTGAAGCCTTTCAAAATTGCCCGAAGGAACAGTCCGGCATATTGCATGAGTATCGAGATCAACGAGGTTCAAACAAATTCTCCGTGGTATTCGGATATCATGAATTTCCTCAAAGATGGCACTTATCCCGAGAATAGCAATAAGAAGTCTCAAGCAGCTCTGCAAAGGCTAGCCTCTCGGTACGTACTGATTGGAGACCGAGTCTACAAAAGGCAGCACGACGGGATCAATCTCTTATGCGCCAATGAGGCCGAAGCTCAAGAGATAATGTGTGAAGTGCACGAAGGAGAATGTGGACCCCACATGAATGGATTTATGCTGGTCAAAAAGATACTCCGCATTGGTTACTATTGGAGCACTATGGAACGAGACTGTATCGAGAAAGTCAAAAGGTGTGCCAAGTGCCAATTCCACGCTAATCTGCAACATGCTCCACCCTCGCAACTTTACAACATGGTCACACCTTGGCCTTTCTCTTATTGGGGGATAGACATCATCGGTAAAATTCATCCTGCCGGGAGCAATGGGCAGTCATTCGTCCTAGTGGCAGTCGACTACTTCACAAAGTGGGTCGAAGCGCAAGCCTATCAGACCCTCAACACCAAGAAAGTGGCCGAATTTGTAACGATTAATATCATGTGCCGATACGGCGTGCCCCATGAAATCATTTCCGACAACGGCTCTCACTTTCAGAAGGAAATGGATGCACTTTTGGTAGAATACAAGATCACCAAGTACAAGTCATCTCCTTACCGTCCCCAAGCAAATGGCGCGGTCGAAGCAGCAAATAAGACCATTGAGACCATCGTCAAGAAAATGGCCTCAACAGGAAGGGATTGGCCCGAGAAGCTACCATTAGCATTGTGGGGCTACGCACATCAATACGGTCCGCAACAGGAGAAACTCCTTATGCATTAGTCTATGGTTCTGAAGCCGTACTCCCTATCGAACTTGAAGTCCCATCTCTACGGGTCCTCCTCGAGAATCAAGTCAACGAGGTCAACTGGATGCAAAGTCGATACGAACAGCTAGCCTTACTCGACGAGAAAAGGTTAAGAGCACTCGAACGCACAAGGGCGTATCAGCAAAGGATGGCAAGAGCTTTCAACAAAAAGGTGAAGCCTCGAAACATCAATGTGGGAGATTTGGTCTTAAGACAACATCCTCCTAATGCCATGAATCCCCTGGGGAAATGGGGACCCCGATGGATCGGTCCGTACGTGGTCAAAAAGATACTAAGCGGCGGTGTAGTCCGGCTTGTAGATTTAGATGGTGACCAGCTGCCAAAGGAGGTCAACCTCGACAAGCTCAAGAGGTTCTACGCTTAATAAACAAAGACCATTTAAAAAAAGGGAGAATATAAAAGGGACAGTAAAGGGTATACCTCCCACAGCAAGCTGAAGCCCGTAACCGAGCTAGTGGTCGAGCGGCTGGTCAAATCCATGCCATGGTAACAAGCAGCTAAGCCCGCTGCGCCCCAGTTATATTGGCCAATCTGGTCCAAATCCACTAACAAGTCAAGCAGAGCCAAAGAGGCCGAAGATCCCCCGTTGGCAAACAGAGTATGGGATAACAAGTACCAAATAAAGCAACGGGCCACGACATCGACCCGATCAGAAGTAACACCTCGAGCCTCAGCTATCAAGATGCTAAAATAAGCCCGGATTCGCCCCCATGTCACTCGAGAATTCTTAACCTCGAACCGGCTGTCAACCAAAGCCAGTAACTCGTCTGGAGTCCGAACAGCCCCTCTCAAACCAAAAGGGACAGGCATCCCCATGAACGGCAAGCCCGTCAAAGCTGTGAAATCGGTAGGCGTCATAGTCATCTCGCCCATGGGTAAGTGGAAGGTATGGGTGGTGTTCCACCATCTTTCCCTCAACGCCTGGACCACATCAGGGTCATTCTTCAAAGCTGGGATGCTAGTGACAAAAAGACCAAAATGAGTCCCTGTGACTCGGGCCCGAACATTCTCAGGCAACCTCTTCCATATAGAGATGGGCCCATGAGCCCCACCGCGAATCTCTGTCAGACGGGTCCACTCCTGAAAGGAAAGAAGGAACATCAAAAATTTCATCAGCATGACTGCTAGAAAACGGATGAACTCAACACAGAGATTTCAATGGCAGAACAATGTACAAGCAAGTGTGTGAACATGAAAATGTACGTCCCAACATGTTTCTTACAACAAATCAGCAACAACAAACAACATGCAAAGAATGATCAATAAAGCTGCTGCAGCAATATTTCGGGTAAAGAAAACGAAACTTCATGAAATCCGAAATCGACAAGAAAGGTGAGACATTCTTACCAAACCCGAAGTCACGAAGTGAGAAATGTGGGTATGAGGCCGGAAGGTAAGCAAGCTCGGGTCCATAGCTTCAACCCCAATTTCGGGCTCCTCGCCCTGTGGCATCTCGAACGGAGGTGATTGCTGACGATCCGACATCGTTTCTTGACGGAATTCATCCTAGAGCAGCAAGAAAGTGTTTTGGGGTGATTTCTCTACAAAAATTGGGCTTGGAATTTGGAGGGTTCTTCAAAATTTTGAAAACTTGCCGAAAAACAGTGAACCGCCTGTTTAAGTATGCTGAACTTATGCGCCAGGCGCGCGCCCCCCGACATACTCATACGAGGCGCGCGCGTCCCACAACGAGGCCAGGACGCGCGCTCTTCCCATCATCAGGCAGGTTCAGAAGCAGTCTCCCATGCAAGAAACCATGCACCGTATCGAGGTTTCCCCACGGATTCCTAACTCCCTAAGTTCTGTCACGGGTACCATACCCCCCTCAAGGGTCAATCTCAACATTTCATCCCCAGCAGGAACATTTTCTGGTCGCGGTCAACTGTGCCCGCACCCCACAATTCAAAAAGTCAGGTGTAACTCCAAGTGGCACGAGACTCCAATGCAATAACTCATCAACGAATCTCACTAACGGATTCGACAACAAAGGTTCACTAACGGCCTCGAAGGTTCACTAACGGCCTCATCAACGGATTTCACTAACGGATTCGTCTTCAAAGGTTCACTAACGGCCTCTCCAAAGGTTCACTAACGGCCTCATCAACGAATTTCACTAACGGATTCGTCCTCAAAGGTTCACTAACGGCCTCCTCAAAGGTTCACTAACGGCCTCTTCAAAGGTTCACTAACGGCCTCCTCAAAGGTTCACTAATGGCCTCCTCTTCAAAGGTTCACTAACGGCCTCTCCAAAGGTTCACTAACGGCCTCTCCAAAGGTTCACCAACGGCCTCATCAACGAATTTCACTAACAGATTCGTCCTCAAAGGTTCACTAACGGCCTCCTCAAAGGTTCACTAACGGCCTCATTCAACATATTCAGCCGGCTGGTTCACCTAACGAATCATGCCACCCCCTCTATCAACAAAAGCCGCTCACACAGGGAGCGCACCACTACCTCTCGCAATTTCAAATTCCTGCTTTCATCGAGTCTTTGCTTTTTCTTGGTGATGTCCTCGGCGGGTGTTTTTTAACTTTCGTCGACGCGTTTTGCTTTGCAATCCACGTCGCCGAGGGGCTCTGTAGATACCCCGCCTTGGACCGCTCACCCCGATTGCACATTTGATCTTGTGTTTCTCCCCATTTTAAGTGTTTCTCGTTAGTTTCTGTCACTTCCGTTAAGTTCCTGACTGACTTCGTTAAGTCCAGGGACTAAACTAAATAACAGAGCTGACTTTCTAGTCCATTCTGTCAAAATTGCCTTCTCTGAGTCGCGCGCCTCCTACAGAAGGAGCCAGGCGCGCGCGCCTTCCGCCCCCAAAGCAGGAAGCGCACGCCTCTGGGCGTCAGTTACAGATTTCTGGCCAGGATTCTCTCCCTTGCTCAATTTACAGGATTTTGCCCGGGAAGAATTTCTTGGTGACTGAGTTTTGGCACCAAAAACACCCCTCTTTCACCTATAAAAACCTCTCTTTACCTCCATTTTCAAGGACCGAAAACCTTAGACCTTGGACCTTGGATCTTTTACTCTAAAATCTTACACTTTCAACAAAGAAGCCAAATTTCTTACCTTCAAGGCATCTCAAAAGGCATTCATCAAGAAGTGTTTGAAGTCTCTCGAAGACTAGGTAAAAACCATTTCTTCCTTCTTCTCGACTTCATCTCTTTTCTCTTTCTTTTGTTTTATCAAAGTGCAATCACCCAAATCATTTTGGGACATGACTCTAATGATCACCTCATCTCATTGAGGTTGGTTAAGGAGTTATCTCCTACATTCCAAACTCTATTTTAAACCCCCTTTTATGATTTAAAGAATAAGAAGAAGAACATTTTCATTCATGTAGATTTTGATCAAGCAAGACCAACTTTAGTTGGGCGAGATGGGTGTTTCGGTACTTCCCATCTCGTAATCTAACCCCCGAACCTCAAAACAGAGAATCTCTGTTTTCGTAATCAAATCTAGTTCAATAGGTTTTTCTTATGTTCCTCAAAACATAGGTGGCGACTCTAAACAATCTAAAACAAGTTAGACATCCTAGGACAACTCACGCGCTCATAGCCTAAAGCCGTGGCTCTCCCCGGGGTATTTACACATGTGTCTCAGTTTTCAAAGCTTCTTCAAGTATGTGCTTCTAAAGTACGCCGAAAGGCTCCCAAGAAATGGAGTAGCTCTTGCTATGTCCTCTCATGTTTGTTCCCTCGCACGAGGATGAGTCACTCTTGCTTTGCTCAACAAATAGTGACGCCCTAGGGGCTATGTGACTCAAGAACAAGGGCTTATTTTGCTTCATTTGACAATCAATAAGTCCTAGGGGCTATGCTCGAGAAAGATGTGTGAGACTATCCTCAAAGTCTCTCAAAAGGGATGTCAAAAAGCCCCCTTGTCATGTGTGCCCGTACTCGTTCCCCCAATCAAGGATGGACCTTTCTCGCAATCAATGATGGCACTCTAGGGGCTACGGTCAAGTCTTAATGGCTCCCTCGGCAAGAAGCAATTCACTTCAATGTCCCCAGCAACATTTGAAGCTTTATACCGAAAGGTCTCAAGGGGCTTCGCAATCTACAATCTTTTGGGCTACGGCATTACAGTGATACAAGCAAAGAGCAATATTGGGGCTTCGCAATTAACAAGCTTTTGGGCAGTGGTACCCGAGCAATGCAATTTGGGAGTAGTCTTATGGCTCCATGAAAGGGATCAAACTTCAATGGTCCCTCAACACTTCCAGTTAAAAGGCCTCTTGGTTTTAAATGAAGGCTCCGATGATATGAATGAATTTGATGATTCTTGTTAGAACTCACAGCGAGATTCTGAAGGAAGTCTTAGAGAAAAGGAAAAAGATTCAATATGCTAGACTCACCCGGCTGAGTTACAGCGGGCAATGACAATATGTTAACTCTATAAGCAGAGTTACGGTCAATCCCAATGTTTCTGCAATACAGCACCCCCTTCTCCAAGATCAAAAGCACAGGCTGCATCTGAAGATCCGCCGTCGGTTCAACTCAAGAAGACTCGAGCAAACATACCATTCGAGACTTTATCACACCAAGACCTTATCATCTGCAACAACATCACCATCTCCCACGAGGCGTCTCCCGAAGATCGTACTACATTTTCAACATGGACCTTCCTCCATTTGGGTATCAACCACAAAAAGGGCCATCCATCTCCAAACAAGAGAAAGAAGGAGATCGCCTTCAAGAGTCCTACCCGATGTGACATCCGCTCTCAATACAAAGCTAAGACGATTTGGGGCTTCACATCGAGTGGTCTTCACATCTCGCCATCTCGAAGCCCACATGACATTTGGGGCTTAGCAATCTCCCGAAGCTTGGTATTAATAATCTTCTCTTGGGGCTCCCTCACGTCAACAGCAAAAGGCGATTTATTTGGATGGGTCAAGAGTTGATTCATATTGGGGATATGCAAGCCACATAAAAGTTTGGCATCAAAAGGGGCTTTACAATCAGCAACCCCTTATCTCGGCATCAAATGCCTTTTGGAGCCCCATAATCGACAAATCTCTTGGGGCTAGACATCAATTTCGTTGGACACCGCGGCGACAACATTCAAGCGAGGCAATCCGGACTTCGATTGAACATGACTTGATCTTGGGTTGTCTTTACAAACACACAATGGTTAAAATGGTTCACCCACGAACTAAAAAAAAAGAATCTTTTTTTCTCACATGTGTGCATATTCTTTCCCTTCTAATCTTAAAAAAAAAAAAAAAAAAAAATCTTTTTCTTTTTCTCCTTCTATGTGCAAAAGAATGTGCTCTACTTTGCTTTGCTCCTAGCTTCTCCCCCAGCATCCTTGAACTATGCTGGTCTGATTATCTTAAAGGGATACGTAGGCAGCCTTTTGGCATGACCAACCCACCATCCAGAATACCATCTCGCCGACACTCCTTCAAAGGCAAGAACAATTCATCACCATCATCATTCTCCATCCAAAGCATGGACATTCTTCATCAAAAGCATCAACATCCTTCAGCAATCCATCCCCAATCAAGCGGCAATGGTAAGTGAAGGTATGGACATCATTCATCTCTCTCAAGCAAATCTCTGCTTTCAAAAATCACTTCACACACAAAATCACTTTACTTCTCCCTCATGCAAAAGTGCTTCAAAATCACATCACACCACAAGCACAATTTCTCTCATAACTACCATTTCACATCTCATACATGTCACAAGCACATATACCTGCAAAGCACTCACTTAACAGGTACCACCACAAGATCAACAGCATCTGCAACTCAAGGCACTTTATCCCCAGCAAAAAGTGATCCGCCGTCAACTACGCCTACATCCCACAGAGTCAAACAATTACAGTTCAATGACAATAACTCGGTCTATGGTAAGCCGCAAAATCACCATCTTTCCATCAAGCAACACAACAATATCACATATCAGCAAACGGATCCCGCATCAGCAAACGGATCCCGCCATCAGCAAATGGATCCCGCTTCAGCAAACGGATCCCGCATCAGCAAACGGATCCCGCATCAGCAAACGGATCCCGCTTCAGCAAACGGATCCCGCTTCAGCAAACGGATCCCGCATCAGCAAACGGATCCCGCTTCAGCAAACGGATCCCACATCAGCAAATGGATCCAACTTCAGCAAACGGATCCCGCTTCAACAAACGGATCCCACATCAGCAAATGGATCCCGCATCAGCAAACGGATCCCGCTCAGCAAACGGATCCCACACCAGTAAAACGGATCCCGCTTCCAGCAAACGGATCCCGCTTTCAGCAAACGGATCCCGCTATTGGCAAAGCCGCTCATACAGGGAGCGCACCTCTATCTCTTAAAGTCGCTCACACAGGGAGCGCACCTCCATCCTTTGCAATTTCAAATTCTTGCTTTTATCGAGTCTTGGCTTTCTTCTTTTTCCCTTTCTTGGTGATGTCCTAGGCGGATGTCTTTCTTTTGTCGGCGCATTTTGCTACGCAATCCACGCCGCCGAGGGGCTCTGTAGACACCCTGCCTTGGACCTATCACCCCGATTGCACACTTGATTTTGTGTCTCTCCCTCTTTTAAGTGTTTTCCGTTAGTTTCCGTTACTTCAGTTAAGTTCCTGACTGACTCCGTTAAGTTTAGGGACTAAACTGAATAACAGTGCTAACTTTCTAGTCCTTTCTGTCAAAAATGCCTTCTCTAAGTCGCGCGCCTCCGGTCTTTGAAGCCAGAAGCGCGCGCCTTCCCGCCGCCAAGGTGGGAAGTGCGCGCCTCTGGCGTGTCAGTTACAGATTTCTGGCCTTGAATCTCTCCCTTGCCCATCTTACAAGATTTTGTCCGGGAAATGGTTCTTGGCAGCTCAGTTTTGGCACCAAAACACAACCTTTTACAACTATAAAAACCCCTCGAATCTACCATTGGAGGGGATGGACTTTGATTACCATTTTCACACCTAAAAATCACCAATATGAACTTTTGATCACTAACTTTTAACATCCAACAATCCTTCAAATAAGGATCATTCTCAAGGAGTGTCGAGAACTTGTCTTCCAAACATAGGTATTTTCTTGCCTTCTTCACTTTTTTCTATTTCATCTTTTCTTATCTTTTCTTTTGATCAAAGGTGCAATCAAACCCAAACCAAACTTGGGACATAACTCCGAATGATCACTTCATCTTCATTAAAGTTGGTCTAGGGGTCATCTCCCTACATTTCAACCTCTTTTAAAAACCCCTCCAAATTTGATATTAATAGGAAGAACACAATTTTTATAATGTAAACTTTGAACAAGCAAGACCGACGTTAGTCGGGCGAGATGGGTGTTTAGGTACTTCCCATCTCATAACCTAACCCCCGAACTCTCAAAAGGAATCTCTGTTTTCGTATATCAAACACACTTCCAACTTAAAAGGTTTTCTCGCGTTCCTATAAAACGTGGGTGGCGACTCCTCCAAAAAATCATCCTTCTCCCGTGAGGGGCCCGGGCCGGGGTACCTACAATTCACCATGACCATTCTTTTCAGGGTGTTTGCCAACTCGTGGATCTTTTCTAGAGAGATAGGGTGGTGGCTTTGGCTCCTCTCAACTCCTACGGTTTCACGGAGTTTTTCCAAAGTAAGCATGCAACAGTAGTAATCCAGGAATACGGACCCATCAATCAGCAGTGGCAGTGGAGATAGCGGTGGCAAAGCTAAGAAGTCATCTAAGGCCGGAAAGCCTTCTTCTTCCAATCTCGGGGAAGGAACACGGGGAGGCATATTTGAACATACCTCATCATCATCACTTTCACATAGGATTCGGAGCTCCTCACGGGGCATAGAGCGAATGACACCTTTCATTCGGGCGAGATACCCTTCATAGTTAGTGATTCCCGAGGTCTTTGCAATTTCAGACCGATTCTTTCCGTTAGGGTGACCCACCTGCTTGACCGTCCTTTTGCCGGTGGATGAACTACATGCTTCAATGACATGGAAGCAATCATCGTGCGTGTTGGGTTTCGGAGTAACATGTTCAGCGGAAAATAGCATTCAAAATTTTATGAAACCCAAAGCCCATAGATCCGTTCATATGATTGAATCAAATACTTGCAATATGAATACTAGGAAAAACTAACCCTTGATGACTTTGACTTTGTTCTTTGATCTTGGTGGAGAAGTTGAAGCTTTAATCACGAATAAGTAAGAACACGAACTTTGAAGATGATAAGCTTCACCCTCTAGCGGTATCCACACCTTGAACGAATATCAAGAACACTTGATCTTGGTTGCTAGACCAAAATTATGAAACACATTTTTACAATCAATATGAACTATATGGAATTTTATTTGTGTATTATTTTGTTCTTCAATCTAGGATGTCTTAGAACAAAATAAAACTCTCTCAAACTCTTTGGAGACTTGCACACAAGCTATGATGTGTTCTGGCCCGAATTTGGCTGTTTATATACAAGTTAGACCTATTCCAAAGAGGAAACTTGTGTCTAAACCCGTCCAAAATTCTTTTCCAAATCAAATCAGGAAACCAGTCCCGACATGGTGTGCGGCCGCCCAAAACACCTGTGCGGCCGCAGATCTATCTGGAAGGTTTCTGGTACTTTCTGAGCTAAACTATGCGGCCGCCCAAGACCTTTTGTGCGGTCGCACACTTCCCCAGATTTCCCTAATATCCAAATTCCTCCAAGTCCTTCGACTCAATATTCCAATATAGTCCTTATTTAAGATTCGTTCTATTGTGTGTGACCCTCTAGGATTACACTAAGTTGGCAATGGGTTCAAACATGAAACCATAAGATATGATTAGGCTCTAGCAAACCGTCATACCTACCCAAATAGTATAACTAGATACAAGTTCGCATTCCTTTAGAACATGTCATAATCCCTTTGTCCACGATGTCATTGAACACAAGTCATGGTCAACAAGTCAACTTGTTTTGTTCAATACTTTCTCGATTCAGAATATGTTGATAATCCAAATGAAATTGATCTAATCAATTCATTTGAGTCCGGCCGAACATTTTCATCAACATCATTCCTACGAGAGACCTAAGCTTGACATCTCTCCGAAGAGGGACAAATCCATTTAGCTTATTATTCTTCCCTACGTGAATCCGATTATGCCAATCATACCCTTTATAACTACCCGGTTAAAGGTAGCGTTTGAATATGTCAAACATAATGTTCATCAAGTGGAAGACTATAATAACTTCATGTCTACGGATTCGAATGACATAACTAATATGAGATATATGTACGACATAGACCATGACATAAATCTCATACAGCGGGTCATGTCCAGTACCTTGTTCCAAACAAGTACCCATAAATCTAACATGATCATCTCATGATCATTTAGCCTTTATACTAGTGATTAACAAGTACTAGGAACGGAGATTATTATAAGTAAACATGAACAACAATAATAATCAAAACATCTCTTTATTGATATAAAATAAATGATAACAATTACAACGTTTATTAAACGTGCCTAGGGCACCACTACCAACAATCTCCCACTTGCCCTAGGCCCAATTTCCCATGTATCTAATACCCATGGACCTAACATGACCTTCATGTTTAGCTTGTGGAAGTCCCTTTGTTAGCGGGTCCGCAACATTTTCATCAGTAGGTACTCTGCATGTATTTACGTCTCCCCTATCAACGATTTCTCGAATGATATGAAAACGCCTAAGTATGTGTTTGGATTTCTGATGTGCTCTTGGTTCCTTTGCTTGAGAAATAGCACCATTATTATCGCAATAAAGGTCTATTGGATTAGCAATGCTAGGAACCACTTCAAGTTCAGTGTGAACTTCTTAATCCAAACAGCTTCCTTTGCAGCATCTGATGCAGCAATATACTCAGCTTCCGTTGTAGAATCAGCGGTTGTACTTTGCTTGAAACTCTTACCAGATTATAGCTCCACCATTTAACACAAACACAAAACCCGATTGCGATCGACTATCATATTTGTCGGTTTGGAAGCTTGCATCCGTGTAAGCATTTACCACGAGATCATCTTCCATTCCTCCATAGACCAAAAACGAATCTTTAGTTCTTCTCAAGTACTTAAGAATCACTTTTACAGCCATCCAGTGATTTTCACCGGGGTCGGATTGGTATCTACTTGTCATGCTTAAAGCATAAGATACATCCGACCTAGTACAAATCATGGCATACATGATGGACCCAATTGCCGAAGCATATGGAACATCATTCATTTTCTCACGCTCATCTTTTGTCTTGGGACATTGAGTCTTTCTTAGAGAAATTCTATGTAACACTGGTAAGGTTCCTCTTTTAGAATTTTCCATACAGAATCTTCTAATGACCTTGTCAATGTATGTACTTTGGCTTAAACCAAGTAGCCTCCTTGATCTATCTCTATAGATCTTAATGCCAAGTATATATGCGGCTTCACCCATATCTTTAATTGCGAAGCATTTTCCTAACCAAGTCTTCACGGACTGAAGTGTAGGAATATCGTTTCCAATGAGTAATATGTCATCCACGTAAAAAATAAGGAATAGAACTATGCTCCCACTAATCTTCTTGGATACACAAGGCTCATCTTCGTTCTTGATGAAACCAAACTCTTTGACCGATTCATCAAAACGGAGATTCTAACTCCTAGAAGCTTGCTTCAATCCATAGATAGATCTCTGCAATTTGCATACCTTAGAATTTTGTTCAAAACCTTCCCGTTGTGTCATATACACATCCTCTTGTAGTTTTCCATTTAGGAAAGCGGTTTTGACGTCCATTTGCCATATTTCATAGTCATGATATGCGGCAATAGCAAGCAGAATTCTTATAGACTTGATCATTGCTACGGGTGAAAAGGTTTCATCATAGTCAATACCATGAACTTGCCTATAACCTTTCACTACAAGCCTAGCTTTGTAAGTATGCACCTTCCCATCCATGTCAGTCTTCTTCTTGAAGACCCATTTGCATCCTATGGTTTTTACACCTTCGGGCGCATCAATCAAGTTCCAAACTTGATTGTCTTGCATGGATTGCAATTCGGATTCCATGGCTCCAAGCCACTTATCCGAATAAGGAGAAGACATCGCCTCTTGGTAAGTTGTCGGTTCATCATTCTCAATGATTTCCACCTCATTACTATCCGTTACGAGAAATCCATATCTCTCAGGCTCGGATCGTAACCTACTAGATCTGCGAGTTGCTTGTGTATTTTGAACAGGTTCCACAACTCCTTGTGGTTCTTGTTCTTGTTCCACTATTGGTTCAATGTCATTTTCTGGGTCTCAAATCTCTTCAAGATTTATTTTACTCCTACTGATTTCTTTGGAGAGAAACTCTTTCTCTAGAAAGACACCAGTTCGGGCAACAAAAACTTTGTTGTCCTCACGGTTATAAAAGTAATATCCTCTAGTTTCCTTTGGATATCCCACGAAAATACATTTATCAGATTTGTGTGCAAGTTTGTCAGAGACAAGTCTTTTGACAAAGGCTTCGCAACCCCAAATCTTCATGAAAAATAAACAAGTTTTCTTTCCGCTCCACATCTCATATGGAGTCTTTTGAACCGATTTAGTTGGAACACGATTTAGTGTGAATGCAGTGGTTTCTAGAGCGTAACCCCAAAGAATATTGGAAGATCAACTTGACTCATCATTGATCGAACCATGTCTAACAAAGTCTGATTTCTCCTCTCGGACACACCATTCCATTGTGGTGTTCCGGGTGGAGTCAATTGTGAAACTATTCCACAATTCTTTAGATGATCATCAAATTCATGACTCAAGTATTCTCCACCTCGATCTGATCGAAGTGCCTTAATACTTTTGCCAAGTTGTTTTTCTACTTCATTTTGAAATATTCTAAATATCTCAAATGCTTCACTTTTACGTTTCATTAGGTAAACATACCCAAATCTACTATAATCATCAGTGAAGGTTATGAAGTATTAAAATCCTCCCCTAGCATTGCTACTTAATGGTCCGCATACATCGGAATGTATCAACCCCAATAAGTCGCTTGCCCTTTTACCTAGCTTGGTAAAAGGCGTCTTAGTCATTTTCCCAAGAAGACACGAGTCACAAGTATCATATGACCCAAGGTCACATGAACCCAAGAGACCGTCCCCATGGAGTTTTGAGATACGCTTCTCATTAATATGACCAAGACGGCAATGCCACAAATAAGTATGATTTACATCATTAGGTATAGATTTCTTATTTATATGATAGACAGTCATTATTTTCATTCTTGACATTCAAGACATAAAGGCCATTAAATGAATTAGCAATACCATAAAGCACATCATTTAAATAAATAGAAAATTTCTTATTCTCAATAAGAAACTTAAAACCTTCGTTATCCAAACAAGAAATTGAAATAATATTTCTACTTAAATCCGGAACATAATAACAATTGTTCAAACAAGAATTAATCCGGAAGGTAAAGTGACTTCATAAGTCCCTACGGCTAATGCAGCAACTCTTGCTCCATTCCCCAAGCGTAGGTCTACTTCACCCTCTTTAAGTAGTCTCCTATTCTTTAGTCCCTGCACATTTAAACAAATGTGAGAACCACATCCGGTATCCAATACCCAAGAATCAGTGGTAGAAAGGAGAATATCTATCATATAGATACCTGAAGTCGACGCAGCCTTGCTGCTCTTCTTCTTGTTTTGCTCTTCCATGAAAGCCTTGCAATTACGTTTCCAATGACCAATTTCTTGACAATGGAAACAGATTGCATGTCGCGCCCCCGAACCCGCGGGTCTGAAATACGCGAGCTGGACGTCGACCTAAAACCAAAACTCTAAAATATAGAAGTTAAAAATTCCATTTTGAACCAAAAGATGATAACACAAGGTTTTACAAATCCAAGTTTAAATCAACAAAGTGCATCTAACATAAGCTCCACAGCTTATGCCAAAAAGAATAAAATATACAATTCTTAATGACGTCAATAATGGTAAAACTATCCCCAAAAGTTTATACATTTAAATAATGTAAACCGATCCATAACAACCTGCCCCAAAATCTCAATCCTCTCGACGTCCTCCTCGATCCGCGAATCCTAATCCTTTTCCTCCTGGGGGGGGTTAAGGAAAAACAAAGATGGAAATAAACGGGGTGAGATAAAATCTCAGTAAGTTACTAATGCAACTACATGACATGCTATAATGCAATAAGCAATAAACAATGATAAATATCACATAGCATGAAACAATTAACAGTCAACAGATAGCAGCGGAAAGTAAACACATAACAAAGGATATTAGCCAAGGTTTCCCAACTGATAGAACCAATAAAGGGTCGCTGCGCAGCTTCAACAATCCACCAATCCATATCTTCACAGTAGCATAAAAGCCGAAGAGAAAACCCCGGTCAGAAGCGACCAATCAACCATCAATCAAACAAACCATCTTCATAGTAGCATAAAAGCTGAAGAGAAACCCGGTACCGGAACCAATAACAATGATAAAGTGCCACAAGGGGCGGGAGCCATGCCACAAAGTCATGCTCCAAAATGATTAGCTAGAATACCCACAACGGAGCTAGCTCATCCCAACCAAGGCCAATCTGGATGAGGACAGAAGGACCAATGGGCGATGCTATACTGGACTTGGCTCGTGCCATTATAGCATTATCCATTGCCTGACTCGATACACAAATAACCAGCTGGACTTTCAATAATGCTAAGTAATAAAATACCAGCACGGTAAACAGCTAAGGATTCCAAAGTAGGGAACCATACCAATTAATCACCATAAAAGATGCAAACGATTACTCAAGAAGAGTTCAACAACAATAGCACAAGGAGTTTCTCATAAAAGAGTCCAACAACATTGACCATTAAAACATAATGATTCCAAGATAAGGCACGTACCAAATACATCCTAAATATGATACCCACAAGTTAGTCATAAAGAGCACAACCCAAACGGTCGCTCCCTAATGGCACAATGACTATTACCAAAATGACCATATTTACTAGGACTATGAACTCAACCATCTCATCACACCTGGAATTCCAAATAAGAAATCCGAATGAATACATCTTAAGGTTAATCAAACCGTAGGTACCCAATTGCCAATTCACGCTTTATCTCCGTTCATAACGAACCCATTCTAAACACCCCAAACGAATCCGAAAGGTTACCCTTATTAGAACATGATCACGACAGGACTAAACCCTACACCTTGGTGTTCAATAACAACCCTCTAGGTACTATAGGACATCGCCTAAAACCTAGACCAAGTCTTACGCGAAATTCAATTCGGTTGGAACAAACACGAACACATCATAAGATGCCCAAACAATACTTGATCAAATTACATAACACTATTGTTCACAAAGGAACCAATTTTAATTACTAAAGTGCTCCACGGTGTTATCTTAAGTTAATTAGAAGAAGGTACCCTAAACTAGTTAAGCCATTTAGTTAAAACAAGCAAAAAGGACAAAATCCTGGAACAGTGAGCGGGCGGGCGCCTGGCATGGGGCGAGCGGGCGCCTGATTGACCAGAAGGTCTGGCCATCAGGAAAAGGTATGCAGGCGGGCGCTTGGGTCCAGGCGGGCGGGCGCCTGGTCTGGATTCCAGCCGGGAAAACAAAGCTGGGTTCATGATGTTCTTACCCATTTCTCACCACACTCAAAATCAAACACAATCAATCTTCCACCTAGCATAAATATGAACCCAAAACAACTTATAACTAGAACGGGGACTCAAATAATACCATTCATCAACCAAGATCAAGATTCAAACCCAACATTCCTAAAATCACCATTTTTGACCAAAACTCCAAATAAATTCCAAACTCAACCAAACTTCAAATATAACACATCAAGCATAATATAAACATGATATGAACATTTTAGCATAAAAATGGGGAAAAGTAACTTACCCGGATTTTCTCAAAGGTGACGGAACTCGAAATTTCTTGGCTTCTTACGATCCTATCGACGATCTAAACAAGATTCATGTTTTAAGAAATGAGAAATAATGAGAGGAGGAAGAAGAAAATGAAGAGAGAAGAGAGAAAGAAAACTTACCCAATGTAGAGAGAGAGGGAGGTGTGCTGGGAGAGAAGAATGAGGGAGTAGGGTGATGGAAGAGGTAAGGGAGAAGAGAAGGAGTAGGGAGGGAGTAGTTAAAACCTTTTTCATAAACTTACACTTAGGCCCCTTCTTCCACACTACACACAAATACTTGCACTCCCTACTAACAATTAAGACCCAACACTTCTACACTAGCACAAATGACCCAAATAAAATGCTAGGCATAATTATTATGAAACATAATATGCACACATAAATATTTAAATAAATAATAATTTAAATAAATAAATAAGCAAATAAATAAATAATAATTATTTATTACCAATAAAATAGAGCCTAGTTTTCGGGTCGTGACATTGCATCCTTTTGTGAATCGGGTTTTGCCTCTGAAGCCTTGGCAACCTTTGCCTTGCTTATCTTGGGTTTGACAACTTTCTTACCCTTTCCTTTGGCACTAGCCTTCTTCCCATCATGAACCAAGAGCACTGGAGAGCTTTTCTCAACAATCTTCATCTCCGCAGTTTTAAGCATCCCATGCAACTCGGAGATATTCTTATCCATTCCATGCATGTTATAATTCATCACAAACTGATTATAACTTTTAGGCAATGAATTAAGAATGAGATCCGTGGCTAACTCCAATGTGATTGGATAGCCAAGTTTCTCAAGGTGCTCTACGTAACCTTTCATTTTTAGCATGTGAGGACTCACTTGTTGCCCTTCATTCATCTTGCCAGAGGTGAATGCAACAATGGTCTTGTACCTCTCTTGCCTAGCTTGCTTTTGAAACATGGCTATTAAGTCCACGCCTATCTCATAGGCTTCCAAATGTTCCAAACTTTGTTGGAGTTTTGAGCACATGGTAGCAAGCATGAGACAGCTTACATCTCTAGAATCATTACGATGTTTATTGTAACTGTCTCTTTCTGCCCTAGGGGCAGTAGGTTTTGGTTCAGCAGGAAGAGGCCCATCGAGAATGTACAACTTATCTTCTTGCCTAAGAACAATTCTTAGGCTACGGATCCAATCCATAAAGTTCGTACCATTCTCTTGGAGCTTATCCTTCTCAAGGATCGATCGCAACGAAATTGATTGAGTGTTAGTAGTCATTTTCTACAAATATGCAAAATTTCCAAAATTTAATAAGTACCGGTTTCATTAAAGAAATAAATAATGTATTTTCAAACAAAAATACTCCCACCAAATTATATAACCTTCATATACATCCAATGTATAATATAATTTAATTGGGCTAAGATCCAACTTTAATTTAACTTTTGAGTCCACAGAGGTGGACCGCTCAAAACTAAATTAATTAGGTAGACAATCATGTCAATCATATCCCATATGATTCTTAGTTCCTTTTATGAGATTTTTTGAGAAATCCAATTTCAAAAAGCATGTTTAATCTCATCTTTTGCCCAGACCCAAAACTGTTTTGACGCCTAATTAAGTCCAACCATTTTAAACGTATAGGAACCATTCAATTTAAAGCACCTTGTGAAGGCAAGCCCACATTGAATTAATGAACCTCATCTTGCTTATACATGAATAAAATTAATGCACCTCGCGGAGGCGAACCCACATCAAAATCACCCATGTATAAACAAGTGTTTTAATCATGGCATGGCAAAAAGAACTTAAAACTTTCTTTGAAGGTTCATCACATATAGCATACAACACATTTATGAGCACATAATATAAACATGTTACGCATCAAGTTTAGCCACTAAATTAATCTCCATTAATTTAAGCATAATATTTATGTGTCATTAGTTTCTCTATAATTATGAGGTTGATACTCTTTGAACTTTGGTTATCATCTTCCAAATCAAGACAACAAGAAGTGCGGCCGAAACTAAGCTATAAGGCATCCACAATTCCGCACTAATTCAAGAAACCAAGAAAGTATTCCATGTGGCCGAAACTAAGCAATAGATGGTCTCGATGAACGTAGGCCAATTGCATCCACAATTCCACATGGATCTCCAATCTTTGAATCAAGAACTTTGTTTCTCAATTTTAGCAATTATGAACTCTCCATAATTCTAACTTCGTCTTATCTTTGAAACTTTGATTGCGATCAAGTTTGGGAAACACAATCTCGATGAACGTAGATTAGCCATCCAAACCTTGAACCAATCTTAGAATCACAAGATCAAAACAAATAGGAAAATTAAACCCCAAGATCCACACCAAAACCAACTGCCCAAAACCCGCTCCAGATCAGCAGGTCTGGCCGGTATTGTCACTGATTCAGTTGGACCCCATCAAAATTCCAGAATCTGATTCTGATTCTGACCAACTATGCGGCTGCCCAAGAAAATATGTGCGGTCGCACAGTAGCATCAGACAGAATTTTTAAAGTTCGAAAATTTGTCTCAAAATTGTTTTCCCCGATTATTAAAACTTTGATCCAATAAAAAATTAATAATCAAACAATTCAGAATCTAACATAATTTTAGTGCGATTCAATAGTGCGATTAAAGTTGTAAATTAATAAACCACATAAAATCATATAACACATAAACGTCATATATCCAATATTCATATCATGTTAGGCACATAAACAATTTATATACACACAACATGATCTAAGTATTGAAATAATCAACATGAACGGGGCTCTGATACCACTGTTGGGTTTCGGAGTAACATGCGCAGCGGAAAATAGCATTCAAAATTTTATGAAACCCAAAGCCCATAGATCCGTTCATATGATTGAATCAAATACTTGCAATATGAATACTAGGAAAAACTAACCCTTGATGACTTTGACTTTGGTCTTTGATCTTGGTGGAGAAGTTGAAGCTTTAATCACGAATAAGTAAGAACACGAACTTTGAAGATGATAAGCTTCACCCTCTAATGGTATCCACACCTTGAATGAATATCAAGAACACTTGATCTTGGTTGCTAGACCAAAATTGTGAAACACGTTTTCACAATCAATATGAACTACATGGAATTTTATTTGTATATTATTTTGTTCTTCAATCTAGAATGTCTTAGTACAAAATAAAACTCTCTCAAACTCTTTGGAGACTTGCACACAAGCTATGATGTGTTCTGGCCCGAATTTGGTTGTTTATATACAAGTTAGACCTATTCCAAATAGGAAACTTATGTCTAAACCCGTCCAAAATTCTTTTCCAAATCAAATCAGGAAACCAGTCCCGACATGGTGTGCGGCCGCACATCTATCTGGAAGGTTTCTGGTACTTTCTGAGCTAAACTGTGCGGCCGCCCAAGACCTTTTGTGCGGTCGCACACTTTCCCCAGATTTCCCTAATATCCAAATTCCTCCAAAGTCCTTCGACTCAATATTCCAATATAGTCCTTATTTAAGATTCGTTCTATTGTGTGTGACCCTCTAGGATTACACTAAGTTGGCAATGGGTTCAAACATGAAACCATAAGATATGATTAGGCTCTAGCAAACCGTCATACCTACCCAAATAGTATAACTAGATACAAGTTCGCATTCCTTTAGAACATGTCATAATCCCTTTGTCCACGATGTCATTGAACACAAGTCATGGTCAACAAGTCAACTTGTTTTGTTCAATACTTTCTCGATTCCGAATATGTTGATAATCCAAATGACATTGATCTAATCAATTCATTTGAGTCCGGCCGAACATTTTCATCAACATCATTCCTACGAGAGGCCTAAGCTTGACATCTCTCCGAAGAGGGACAAATCCATTTAGCTTATTATTCTTCCCTACGTGAATCCGATTATGCAAATCATACCCTTTATAACTACCCGGTTAAAGGTAGCATTTGAATATGTCAAACATAATGTTCATCAAGTGGAAGACTATATTAACTTCATGTCTAAGGATTCGAATGACATAACTAATATGAGATATATGTACGACATAGACCATGACATAAATCTCATACAGCGGGTCATGTCCAGTACCTTGTTCCAAACAAGTACCCATAAATCTAACATGATTATCTCATGATCATTTAGCCTTTATACTAGTGCTTAACAAGTACTAGGGACAGAGAATATTATAAGTAAACATGAACAACAATAATAATCAAAACATCTCTTTATTGATATGAAATAAATGATAACAATTACAACGTTTATTAAACGTGCCTAGGGCACCACTACCAACAGTGCGGAGGATAAACCCCATTTGAGCCCTGGCTCTCGCTGTCTAATGTGCTCTTAATGGACTTTTCCATTTCCTCCATGCACTCTTCGAATGTTAGCTCATGCTCGGTAAGTGTTACTACGATCAACTTATCGGCATTTTGGTGAGGGACCCTTGCACTCATCACATTGGCAATCATAGAGTCGGATGGACATTTCATGTTTCCTTCCTGCACACATGTCCATAGGGTTTCCTTCCATTCCTCCCCAATCTCAACCATCGGGACATTGAATTCCAAAAGGTTTATCGGTGTTGGCTCCCCGAACTCAATCATATTTACATCTGCTGGCCCAAATTCAATCATATTAATGCCATAGTTATTGGGGAACGGGTTATTGATTACATTTGGACTTCGGGGGAATTCAAGCTTCCCTTTGGCAAGGGATGTGGATCTGAATGAAGTTGTTGAACGCAGATTCTTTACAGCGGGACAATCATCGGTGTCGTGCCCATGGTAGCTATGGAATGCACATCTCTTACTCTCGTCAAGGTAACTCTCGGGGTTTCTGGGTTGGAAGTTAACCAGGGGTTTGGCAAGGCCTTGTTTAACTAACCTCTCAAACACCTTTCCCAAGGGCATCCCAAAGTCCTTGAATCTAACATACGGGCGCCTTTCCCAGTTCCCAGCCTTTTGCGGAGTTTGTCTCGGATTCTCCCCTTGGATGTTGTTTACAGCTCCCATGGATTCCTTCCCTTTACCGACTGTCGGGGGCCGATATCTGTAGGAGTTGCCACTGGCCTGAGTAGAGGATTGCTCATTGAGGGTCTTCTCGAATTTAGACCCGGCAGTGACCATTGCCCAGAGGTTGGGGTAAAAATGATGACTGATCAAGGCCCGCAGCTTAGGTTTCAGACATGATTGGAAAATGTCCAATTGTTCTTCTTCTGTGGGCGGATTGGAAATCTCCCCAAGTTTATAATTCCACCTCATATAGAACTCTCCTATTGGTTCATCTCCGTTTTTGTAGGGTGCTTTGCAGATCAACCCGGTTGGTTTCCCATTCTAGGTTTGACCGATACTTGGTGAGGAATGCTTCTTTGATTGCATCCCATGTTGCTCGAGATTCATCTTTCAAGTGGAAGAACCACTTGAGGGCGTTTCCTCTCAAGGACAGTTGGAAGTGATCGTCCATTTGCTGCATGGTACACCCTTTTGCTCTCATGGTTAAAGTATAAGCATTGAGATGAGTCTGGGGGCAGGCAGTTCCATCAAATTTGTCTATCTCTGGCATTTTGAACTTGTGAGGCAGAGGAACAATCTTGTTGGGGTCGGTGATCCCCAAGGAGGATTTCCTTTCGTTCATCCCCTCAAATCTCTCTTCCATTTGTTTCAATTTCTCTACCAACCACCCCATCTGGGGGTCCACATGTGGGCTTGAGTTGATTGATCCCACGGTTTGGCTTGTTACTGGCATTATGGCAGGAGGTGAAGTGGTGGATGGGACCATCGGAGGAGGATTTTGAGGTGGCAAATGGGTGTAGACATACCCTGGTGCCGGGTTACTTGTCGGGATATATAGTGGGATAGCTTCAGAGATTTGGGCCACTGGGTGGTAAAGTGGGTAAGGCACTTCTCGAGATGTGGTTGGCAAAGCCAAAGGTGGCAGGCCAATGGTAACTAGGGCCAAGGGTGCTCGGCTACTTGGGATTGTGTCATACAAGTTGAACCCTGGCGGGTATATGGGAAAACCGCCCGGCGGGACAAATGGAGCATGAGTGGTAGGCACATTTTGGTGAGTGGTGGCTTGGAATGTGGGACGTGAGGTCTCCACATTAGGGTAAGCTTGAGGGGGTGGAACTCGGTTATACCCTCGGGGCTGCACATTCTCAATTCCCTCTTCATCAGTGATTTCCACAAAACTTCCGTCGTTTTCAAACACAACGGCTACCCCTCTCTGCCTCATGGCTTCCATAACCCTATTCTGCATATCCTCATGACGTTTCCTGACATTCTCTTCCCGGGTCCTGGCGCCCTCTAGAGCTTGTACCAGCTCTTCCCTACTAAGACCATTCGGGTCCACTGCGTTGTCACCCCCACTACTACTTCCTGCTGGAATAGCCATTCGGAGAAGTTTGAGTGAAGCTGCTGATGAACTGTCAGACTCGGTACTAATCAGACGATGACCCGGAACTCTGACCCACTTCTTACGAGCTGCGGAGGAGAGGGAGGTTCATTTCAGACTCGGGTATTAACTCGGGTTGGTGTTTGGGAAATGGGTTTAGGCTCATGCAACATGACGGTTCATTATTATTAATTATGTTCATGTTTACTTAAAACACATTTATTCCTAACTGGTTGGAAAAGATATCTCTTCTTTTTCGTAACTATTCTACATCCTGGATCAGTGGAGGCCATCACTACGCCTATAGACCCCTTGTTTTTCACCTGCCTTGCACACTCCTAAGGATGGACTGTCCCGGGCGAGGGTCCTATAGGGCAAGCGGCTTCCACCGACCAAAAGAAACGAACCTAGGGTCTAGTGCATCGCAAGATTCCAAATGCGTGAGCCATTCCAATCATGATTAAGCCCCGGTCAAGATCGAGATTCGTCTTAGGGACTTAAGGGACTTCCGGCATAACCTCATCTTTGGTGAGGGCTCTCGAACCTTATCCTTGGGCTTAAGGATGATTAGCATGGACCATTCATTAGGGCTTGACAACACGGTGTCACCCTATCCTTAATACATGACTTAGGTTAATTACGGTCAATATTAACGCATAAGTCAAGGACCGAGTCAAAGTTGACCATGGTCACACTTGCTTTCACAAGGAGTCATGACTCGGGCATTAACTTGGCCACAATTAATCTCATACACGTATTATGGACGTGGTAACGTGAGCTAGACCAAAAACCAACCAAGGTCTCGGTATTTGTGTGTCACGGACGAGTGTGGTTGACTCGGCTCGGAAGGGGAGGTGGAATGGACCCGTGCGCGCTAGAAGGGCACAAGAGCACCAATCAAGCTGCATCTGGCATCCATCCCGGGTTTAAGGGGTATTTGGAATGTGAAAGGTCAAGTGCGCGTAGTGTGAAGCCATTCTATATTCTCTTTTGAGTTAAAATAGAAATTTTCGATTCGTTTTAACATCATGAACAATGCACAAGCAACATATGAAAAAGCATGGATAAGCATAATCAACAAAAATGAGCAAGCATGAATAAGCTATTTACACAAGCAATCAAGCAAGAATCATATGAACAAACAAAGCCAAAACTTGTATGTACAACAAATTGTGCACAACCAAAGAATCCTTTGAAATCAACATTTTTCAAGAAGAACAATTCTTTTGAAAATCATTTGCAAAACAAGTTGTGTACAACAAAGAATTCAAAAATCTTTTACAAAATGGTCATGCACAAGGAGGTTTTGAAAACCCAAATTTATATCCAAAAGTTTGTGCATGACCAAGCTTCAAAAACCAAGTTTTGGCTAGAAAAGAAGAAGGTAATGTGCTCAAACAAAACTGTAAATTTGGAACCTGGACAAGCAGAAGCCAAAGGGATACAGAATGTTCCTGCCCTGCACAAAATTGTTAAATTTTGGAACATTCTGTTCCCTGCCCAACATAGCCGTACGGCTATATCATGCTGGCAATTATTTTTTTGCTGTTTTTTAACTTCTGATCATCAAGCCCCAGTTTATTGCATATCCAGAACAGTTTCATCTCCAGAAAGTTCAAACAGAAACACAGCACACACAAAACAAACACAAAAGTTAACGGAAATAGGGAACGGGAGTTTGACCCACACAAAAGCACCCCCAAAATTTCTAAAAAGAAGTTTGTGGACACTTTAGTCCCCAGCGGAGTCGCCACTGTAAGGATCCCGCCCCCGTGCGGAGGATCGCGATGAGTTTTGGGGCGAAAAAGCCGAACACGGTTATCTCACAAAACATAACGGAGTCGCCACTTTTGTTAATTATTTAACCCAACAAAAGAAAAGGTTAGAGATTCTATTAGTTCGGAGGTCAGGTTACGCCTTGGGAAGAGTTTCACGTCACCCAAGTCGCCTCGGATAGGACCGAGTCTCCCTAATGTTAGTTAACGAAAGTGCATGTGTGTGTTTTCAAAATGGGAGAAACTGACTGTTTTGGCAAAACCAGTTAATTATTTAACAGAAAAGGTTTATTTTGCAAACTTTCTGGTCAGAAAAGGAAGAAACTGGAAAATGCCCTCCCTGGCCAAAGTAGCCATACGGATGGGGAGGGCTCTCCAGGGCATTTTTACAGTTTATCAGAAAACAGTCCAGTTTCAGTTAAAACAGAGTATCTTTGCTGAAACTGGACTGGAATGTTGATTTCCAGTTTATGATTAACAACAAAACTTTGAAAAGTTCATTCCTATGCACTTTGATCATCAAAGGAACCCCAAAAACGAAGATTTAGGTGTGATGAAAGGCAATCATTGGAGAGATTTATGAAAAGTTGATGAACATGGCATTTAGACCAAAATGACCATTTTGGTGGCTAAAGATTGAAACTTTACCACCAAAATGGACTTATTATACAAGATTAAACCCTTAGGGACAAAAATATAACATAAAGATCAAATCTTTATGTCTCATACTTGGTGATTTATGGCTAGATCATGGTTGGGATGATAAAGATTGAAACTTTATCCCCCAATCATGACTCTTATGGCCACACAAGAACAACATCAACATGAAATTTAACAAACCATGATCATCCTAGGTTTTATCCCATAAATCACCCTCTAGGTGTGAAGGGGACCTTGAATCACCTCATGATTTGGATCATATACATATATAATCATAATATATATAGCTTGGAAGGCCAAGACTTGTATAATATATAGATATAGTGCTTGAAAATGGATAAGACTTGAAAGAAATGTAAAATTCTTGAAATGGACAAGACTTTGCAAGAACAAGAAGAAATAATACAAGATAAACAAGTAATATGAACAAAGATAAAAGAGTTTGAGATGAAGAAGAAGATGGGGAGAAGGAGGCTTCACCTATGATGGTTATGCCTATCTTCCTCTCTTTTCACTCAAATATGTGTATCACTCACTTTCTGCTCTCAAACTGGCAGAGTAACAGCTCTCAAAACGTTTTCTCCCCCCCTGAAATGATCAGCATGGGGTTCAATTTTATAGAGGCTGAGGGTGCCCAACATAGCCGTACGGCTAGGGAGTTCATGCGCCCAAGCCATCCGTACGAATCGACTTGGCGAGCTTCTGGATTTTTCTAAGTTTAATTCCAGATCAGTCCTGGAATATCAGGTTAATCCTAGTGAGGTCCTGGCCCATTGGTTTATCCCTATATGGTACCAAGAATTCCTCTAAAGTTGGTCAATTTCAGATTGGGGTACTTACACTTGTCAACGAGTAAAAGTGGAACATCAACATCCAGCAGGTTTGTTGCAACCATTAGAAATTCCAGAGTGGAAATGGGAGTATATCACGATGGATTTTGTGACTGGTTTGCCACGTACCAGACGAGGCCATGATGCTGTTTAGGTTATAGTGGACAGGTTGACTAAATCAGCTCACTTCTTGTCTGTTTCCATGGGATATTCATTGTCTCAGTTAGCTTCATTGTATGTTCAGTAGATAGTACGACTGCATGGGGTTCCTGTGAGTATTGTATCTGACAGAGATCCTCGTTTTACTTCTCGATTTTGGCAGGCTCTTCAGGGTGCCATGGGTACTAAATTGAATTTCAGTACTGCTTTTCATCCTCAATCTGATGGGCAATATGAGAGACTTATACAGATTCTCGAGGATATGTTATGTGCATGTGTTGTTGATTTCAAAGGCAGTTGGGATACTCATCTTCCTTTGGCTGAGTTTGCTTATAACAACAGTTATCAGTCTTGCATTGAAATGGCTCCATATGAAGATCTTTATGGCAAAATATGTCGATCTCTTATATGCTGGGATGAAGTGGGAGAAGCTAGACTCTTGGGACCTGAAATGGTTCAACAGTCAGTTGAGATGTGAAATTAATCAGAGATAGATTGCGCACAGCTCAAAGTAGATAAAAGAGTTATGCTGATCATCGCAGAAGGGATCTTGAATTCCAGGTAGGTGACTTTGTATTCTTGAAAGTCTCTCCTCGTAGAGGTATAAAGAGATTTGGGAAGAAAGGAAAGTTATCTCCTCGTTATATCGGTCCATTTGAAATTCTTGAAAGAGTTGGGAAGTTGGCTTATAGAGTTGCTTTACCACCTTATTTATCTGGTATTCATGATGTTTTTCACGTGTCCATGCTTCGCAAATATATGGTGGATGAGTCACATGTTCTTGAGTATGAGGCTATTCCATTTCAGCCTGATTTGTCTTATGAGGAACAACCTGTTGAAATTCTTGACTGGAAAGAGCAAGTCTTGCGCACCAAAAGAATTCCTATTGTGAAGGTCCTTTGGAGAAATCATGAAATAGAAGAGGCTACTTGGGAAACCGAGAAAGAGATGCGAGATAAATACCCGAGCCTATTTGAAAATCTTGATAAGTAAAATTCGTCGGCGAATTTTCTTTAAGGAGGGGAGGATGTAACGCCCATCCTTATTCTTGTTAAATATTTGACTTGCCTTCTTCTCTGAGGCATTTCTTCCCCCAAAATGTTTACGTTTTCTCTGTGAAGAAAAGCTAGGTTTAGGGTTTACCCTATTCTCGACTCCTCGTGTTTAATTATCCCTCTGTTCTCGATTCTGATCCCGGATAAATATTCGTGGCGTTGAATAGAGCGTTTCCTGCCGAACAGAAATTTGTTTGGGTAACTTTGATTCCGGAGTAGGTAAGTTATTAGCTCCCCCTTGCTTGTAATAACATGCATATATGTTATTCCTGATACTTGTGCTTGTCAATTTTGTGTTTAGGGTGATTTTTGTGATACTTGTAATTTTGGGACAAAGGGAGTATTAACCCTCTGTGTAGGAATGAAAGAGTAAACTTGAAATAGTTGTTTTGAACTTGTTATACACTCCTGGGCATTGCCTAGTTGTTAGTTTGTTAGTAGAAAATTATACTCATACTTTTGGGACGGTGAAATATTAACTTGATTAAATGTTTATACAAGTATATTAGAAAAATTATACTTATACTTGTGGGACGGTGAAATGAATGAAAGTATCCCTAAATGAGTATATTAGTATATTAGAAAATTATACTTATACTTTTGGGACGGTGAAATATTAACTTGATTAAATGTTTATACAAGTATATTAGAAAAATTATACTTATACTTGTGGGACGGCGAAATGAATGAAAGTATCCCTAAATGAGTATATTAGTATATTAGAAAATTATACTTATACTTTTGCGACGGTGAAATATTTAAATGGAATAAAAGAAAATTATCCTATTATTTGTGGGATGGTAAAAGAAATGAAATGAAACCTTACCTCTCCTAAGGTATAGAGCCTTAGTATAAGATGTCCTAACAAGTGTATATGTACCTTTTGGGGCATTAGAACTTGGTCTTGAACATGAGTACTCATAGAATTAAAATGAGAACTTGAGCCTAAGAGTAAGAACTCTTTTAATTGTCTTGAATGTGCTATGAACAAGCACTAATGTGTTATATGTGTCTTGAAACCAATATTTGTGCACCTTAGGAGCATTAGAACAATGTCTTGAGCTTAAACATCCAAAGTATAGGATGATGAACTTGAAGTATAAGATATCTAACTCTTATATATGACTTGAATGTCCAAAGATTGGAATGATAACTTGAGTATAAGACAATAAAATCTTGTACATGTCTTAAACATCCATAGAAGTGGATTGAGAACTTGAATATAAGATGATAAAATCTTGTACATGCCGTGAAACCAATACATGTGTATGGTAATGAATTTGAAAGTACTATGAACAAGCACTAACGTGTATGAGAAATGTTCTTGATATGTATGTGCAAACATTGCATATAGTTGCTTGATAACAATGTGACTTTTTGATTACTTGAAGCATGTTTCTTGATGAGATAGTCCACTACTTTTGGATTAGTTCTACTCTCGTAGTTCAAGTAAATACCTACTTGTGCATTCTTGTATGAGTCCAGCTGGCCCTTGCTTGTTCGGAGGTCTATAGGTTCACGCTTATCATGAGGCTGGGGCCAAAGTGATAATCGAGGATCTATGTATCTGCGCTTGACCCCTTACTACAGGCCATAGTAAGGGCATAGCTTCCTTTATTAGAGCAAAACGCCTGATAAAAGTGAATGCTAAACTCGTGAACACCTCGTGAATCTTGATCTTGGGAATGACACTGGTTACTGGGTCTTCTTATACATACTGTATAAGCAGTTTCTTGATATTGATCGTGATTGTCAAAAGTAATACAAGCAACGACAACAATGGTATTCTTGGGAGGAATAAGGAAAGAAGCAATATCCTTTGTAACGTGATAGTTTAGCCTTATATGCTACTTGATGAGTTGGCTTAGCCTCTCATATACTTGTTACTTGATGATACTTGATACATGATTACTTGAGTATCTACTTGAATTGCATGATAACATGTCATGTAGTTGCATCTAATAGCTTATTGAGATTTATCTCACCCCGTTCCTTGTTTAATTGTTTTCCTTAGATCAAAGGAAGTCTAGTGATAGTGCGCAGTGAAGCTCGACATAGCTGGGAGCTTACTACGCAGGTTGTTATTCTTTTGGGGCTTGTGTCCTTTTACACTTTGGTGAGGACGATTTTGTATGAGTTGTATAACTCCTTATTTTGGGGTAGACAGTCTTGTATAGTACTTGTTGTCTCTAGACATCTTGTAATGCCAGCTTATGTGCTAGGCATGTCTTCCGCTGTATGTAACCAAGTTTGGTTTTAAATTTTCTTGTCTAGAACTCGTGTTGTGAGCTATTTTAGCTCCTTACTCTAGAGTATATATATCATGTCAGTTTGATTCTAGCAGGTATTATTCCTGTTTCTTATTAGTTACGCGCACCAGGTTCGAGGTTCTATTAGGAAATCCCGGGACTTGGGGCATGTCATGCTGACCGACATCCGTCCTCCGATTGGGACCCGGGTTTATAGGGTATATAGTGCAATTAATCTACATGCGTGCACGTATGTGAGAGTCAAGTTCTAGATGTCAAGGGAAAAATAGAGATTTTTTTTTAAAGCAAGTAAAAGATTGACCGGACCAAATGGTTGCCTACGTTTCTCTCAATTTTCAAAAAAAAAAATAGAGACTCAGGTCAACGTAGTTCGAGTTTGCAAAGATTTTTGAGAATAGGAGGAGCACATAAGCACGTAGGAGCACATAGAAGAGAGGGAATAGAAGTACTCACAGTGTTTGCATTACCCATTAATGGGTGCAAAATAAACTAGGGAATGAGTAAAGTAGTCATCTCTAATTTATTCATTTTTTTTATACTCCGCTGCAAGAGATGTTACTGCAAAAACAATACATGTATATGACATAAATTATTTATTGCACATATAGGGACGGAGTAAATACAAGCAAAGAATTTTTTTTTTAAGTCCAGGGGCTGATCTGGAATTTCCTGAAAATCTGGGACTGTTCTGGAATTTCTGAAAATATGGGGTTGTTTTGGAATTTTCTGGAACACAGGGACCATTCTGCAGTTTCAAAAGTGCAGGGACCAAACTGTAATATTCTGGAACACAGGGACCAAACTATAGTTCTGAAGTGCAGGGACCAAACTGCATTTTTTTTTAAACCAGCCACTAGTTTTTTTTTTTTTTTTTATCATGTGCAATGATTTCTAATGATTAAAAAAGAAGGAAAAAAATGATTAGGCAATGATTAGCAACCTTATTTTCTTCAAATTTGTAGCTATTTGGAGGTTATAAGGAATGCCTCGTACGAGACATTTAATGTCTCGTACGAGGTATTCCTTCCGGAATCCAGATTCAAAACAGAACAGATTTAGAACAGAAATAGTCCGAAAATTCACTGAAAATTTTAGAAAAAATATATTTTTTTTCAGAAAATTGAGAAGATTAAAAACACCTAATTTGCACGAAAGTCTAACCCACTTAAATTTGTCCCCAGCAGAGTCGCCACTGTTTGCACCCGAGAAGGAAGATGATCCCCGCTCACTTTTTGGTTTGAGAGTCGCCACCATGTTGTTGAACGGAACACGGACCGTAAGATTCTTGAGTTAAGTTATGGATTGGGAAGGTCAAGGAGCACCCAATCCACCCAATCTAGGATTGATCTTGCTTATGTGTTTTTAATCAAATAAAGAACAAGTAATTAAAACAAATAAAGCCAATAATTAATTTCTTAATTATTGGAATGTCGGATCATGTGCTTCGAGACCATCTCCATGGATTGGAGAGGCTCTAGGCTGATCCTTTTGATGGGATTACACTACTCTAAAACAAAGAATGAGATGAGAAGTAGAGATTAAAAGCGTAGGAGTTTACCTAAAGCGTTTTTGAGATTCCAATTGATGGCCTTGACTAAGGCCTTGATGATCCAAGAGTTTTGTGATGGTTTTGGCTTGAAAAGATGAGTTTTTGATGGTGTTTTGGTGTGAGGGGAGAAGAAAAACGGGATTTTTTTTATAGGTATTGGATTACTTAGGGATCAAGTCTAGGAGTCCAAAGTTTAGTAGGAAATAGAGTCCTTGTTTGGAGAGGTTTAAAAAGGTAGGAAATCAGTAGGAAACATCTAGGAAGTCTCCTAATTAGATGTTTCCCGGATTAGGGGTGTGTTGGCCAAGAAAGAGATCGGGACGGAGAAGGAAAGTGGATTATTCCCGCAGACAGAGGAGATGGCTCGTACGAGACATTGATGTCTCGTACGAGGCATCCAGTGTTTCAATACTGTTTTGTCCTTGTCTATAGTTCCTTTGTTCAGTTTAGCCCCTGACTAACGGAGTCAGTTAGAAACTTAACAAAACATGACGAAACTAACGAGTTTTCATCCAAATACAAATGCGAGACACAAGAGTAGTGTAATCATAAATTTGAGTTCAAAATGGGGTGTCTACACTCTCATACTTTACTTTTACACTCACAACATTTACATCACTTCCAATATTTATTAATAAGCGTGCAAATGAGGGGTAGGACTCTTACTCGGGGACGGAGGGAGTAATTAATATTATTAACTAATACTAATATTAAAAAAAAATTATTAATAGTAAACTATTATTATATTTTATATTTTTTTAATTAGAGTTAATTATTAAATAATTAAAAATTATTATTAATTAATAGTATTAGTTAATCACAAATTTTATCATATATATATATATATATATATATATATATATATATATATATATATTAATTATTGCTTTGAATAATAATATTAGTTAACCATAATTGTTATATAAATTAACTATTATTAATAGTATCAATTAATAATTATACAATATATGCTAATATTTAGTATTAGCAGTACTCACTCCGTCTAAGAGTTAGAGTTCTACTTTCTATTTTAATATATTCCAGAAAGTCTTTCTCAAATTGACAAATTATGAGAAAAGATTAATAGTGTTTTGGACTGTATTTTCTTTCTAATGCTTTTATAATTACAAAAAAACCAAACTTACTAACTTATATATTGTCCAATTACACTATGAATTGTGTTTTGGACATTTATATTCTCAGCCCACCTGCAATATTTACCCATTTTTTATTATTTTTTAATAAGTGTACGTCAGCAAAGTAGGATTCTTACTCTAAGACAAGAGAGTTTTAATTAATCATAACAGTTACTAGATATATACATTATTACTATTAATATTATTAGTTAATTAATTTATTATTCTACTAACACAGTATATGTACACTATAGACTTTTATATTTACTAATTATAATGTGTATATCTAATAAAAAATAATTTATTGGACAATAGCTAATATTATTAAGTCAGTCATGTATAGAATTAAAAGTTAATTCATAATCATAATAAATCATCTTTAATTTTAAGTTTTAATTATCATAATAAATACAAATTATATGCAACAAAAGCTATTTTTTTTTTAACACAATTGTCCTAAATTTGTAAGGAAATGTTTTAATTCATATACAATATACTTATATACCCAAAAAATATTATATTTTTTTATTAAATAAAAATATAAAAAAAAGAAAATAGCTATATATATTAAAGTTGGTGAAGAGAGCCATAGTGTTGCCATGTGGATAAGTCATGGGGAAAGGATCGGAAACATTTGGTGATGCCACATTAATTCCACCCTAATAAATAAGTGATTTTTTATTTTTTTCTATTAGCTAATAGTATTAGATAATAGTATTAGTTACTATATAGGGTAACTATTATAGTTAACTATTATAATAAATAATACTTATAATAGTAATAGTTACTATAATAGTTAACTATTACTTATAATAGTAATAGTTAACTATAATAGTTACTATTATAGTTACTATGGTAGTTAATTATTAATAGTTAACTATTATATTTAATTATTAATAGTTAACTATTTAATTTAACAAATATATTTACTATTAATAATCACTAGTACAGATTGAAACTAAGGAAACGCACCTTAGTTAGCGTTTTTTATAAGCGCTATCCAAGAAGTACACTACCATAGCGCATACACATATACGAGTTTAATATTCTAGCCGAAAAAAAAAGAAAAGAAATAAAAATAGCTACCATAGCGCATAAAAATTATACGCTATCTTAGAAAACAGCTAAGATAGCGCATAAATAAGCGCTATTGTAGTAAACGATTTCTAAGCTCTTAATTAATTTTTTGAAAATAGCTACGTTAACGCATATGATAAGCGCTATTTTATTAAACCCTTCCTAAGCGCGGTTTCAGATTTAACAAAATGCGCTAAGGTCTTGACCAAAACCTATACAGTGCCCCAGCCCTTCAATTCTATCGTCATCCCCGGCCTCAACTCGCGCACCACACCAATGACGATCGACGACGACAAAACGACCACCCCCTTCCCTCCACAGTCATCGCCACCGCCATCACGCCGGCGACAATCACAGCAGCAGCGAAAACAATCCAATCACAATCTTCACGCTGAGAAACGCCGTGAACAAATACCCCTTCCTCCAAACCCTAGCCTTCTATTTCCTCCTAACCCCGTGAACAAAGGTCACCGTCGTGAGCAACTGAGATTTTTCGATTTCATTCTCCAGGTATGTTTCCCCTGCACTTCGATCCTACTTTAATTTCTTACAGAAAAAAATTGGGGATGTAACTTGTTTGCAGGATTAATGTCAATAGCAACGATCTTGTTGGTGTAATTCCTTCTTGAGTTTAGTCCTAAAGTCATGTTTGATTTGCTCAATTAGATTTCTACAAGTTAGGCCTACAGGGTTGGTTTTCTTGAGTTCAGTCCCAAATTCATCAAATTCTGCTAGATAACAGTTTTCCTTTCAGTTTGTAAAGGGGTGAAAAAGTTAAAGGCTGAGAAATCAAGACAACGTTAGTTTCTCCACTTATCAAGACAGGGTTAGTTTCTCCATTTGCAGCAATTACTATGGTGTCATTCACACTGCTGGTCGAAACCTGCTTATGGGAGATGATTTCTTGTAGCACGATAATTATGATCCACATGTGCTACATCTAGCTAGCTGTGTAAATTCTTTCTTCTATTGATTATATGACCTGGGGTGTTGAGAAAGCTAGATAATTATGATAATGGATGAATATCTATATAAGTTAAAAAAAAGTAGTAGTAGATGTTTTTACCTACCGATTGAGCTTGTGTTTACCTTACAAATCTTTAAGATTAGTAACTCCTGACATTGAATTCTATTCCTAACTTTTTTGTGAACAGAACAGAGGTTGAGTGCGATATATGAAAGCATTGTTTTGTTGGTGTTATCGACTTATCATCTGTTGGAACAGAGATCGTGTGTTAGTTTGTCGCGCCACTTTCATTTACCAACAGCCCTTTGTGTTGTTAGATCAGTTCGATTAACGTTATGCCTTTTTTTTATCAGTTCTTTAAAGATCGCCATTACTTGGACCAAGAATTGGGCAACTAATTTTCTGTGAGTACAGAAAGAATACTGCATTCATAATTTAAGATTATTTTTTTTAAACTAAAATAACGATACAACATTTTTTTTCCATTGCTTACAGTTTTCTTGCTACTTTTGGGTTTTCAGGGAGAAGGAAAGTTGTTCTGGAGGTAATTTTCATTTGTCTCCCCAGATATTGAAGAACTATTTTATCAAACAATTGTTTGTTTACATTTAAGCTCTCCTAGAAGTGAATTCAAATTTTAACCATTTTTTTGTCTGGCACTACCCATATCTAGAGCCGTCAATTTGGGCCGAGCCCGTTGGGCTGGCCCGGCCCGCCATAGAATAAGGGTGGGTTGGGCCTTAATTATGCCAACCCAAATAAAAGTGGGCCAATTTGGGCTAGCCCATTTGGGTCATGGGCCAAACGGGTTCGGGGCGGGGCGGGCCAACCCACTTTTTTTGAACTTTTTTTTTTTTTTTTTTTTTTTTTTTTTTTTTTTTAAAGTCAGCGACCTTGCCTTTTCTCTCAGCCTAGGGTTTCTTTCTTTCACTTCCTAATTTTCTATCGCCTTTCTTTCTCTCTTTCGACCTTTCTCTCTCAATCTCAAGTCTCAACCGGCGCCGCCAACATCGCGCGGTCGCCACCATCGCCGGTCGCCGCCGCTACTCTTCTCTGCCCTTCCGTCCATCGCCTTCTGTTCTGGTAACTATAACACGGAGCACAACATTCTTATCCAAAACCTGGCTGCACTCTCCCTTTCCCAACAAACATTGCTCCCCTATTTCCCCTGCTCAATCTCCATTTTCAGAACACGACGCTAAACAGCTCTTGAGAAAGGTGATTTTTTTTTAATTTTTACATTATCTGTTGTTTATTTACAAGCTTTGCGATTGGAATTAGAAGAAGAAATTGAATTTCGTTTTATGAATCTAATAATGTTGGTGAAAAGTTATGGGGTACATGAAGCTTCAACTTCATATTGTCTTACTCCAAGAGTCGTGTAGTTTCTCCCCGAGGACAGTGGAAATGTGAGCATCTCTTGTTATGATTTTTGTTACTTGAAATAGGATATATATGAACACTTAATAGGCCCCTTTTTTTTCTCATTTTGTTTTCAGCTTGGGCATCTGTGTTGTGATTTTCAAGTATCGATTATGATGAGCTCCATTTTGTCAGTCATGAAGAAGCACACACTGCTGTGCCTGGCATGAAAAAATGAAAACATAAACCCAATTTTTTTTTATAGTATTAGACTAGTATTGGGACGGAGGTAGTAACTAGAAAACATCACCCGAAATGATTCAATCGACTGCAATAGAATGGTGACTTTATGGTTTAAATCCCCACAGGATCATCAGAAGTGTGGTGGCTATAGATAATTAGATCAGTCAAAGTTTTATCATTCCTAATTTAGAAATTACTTAAGTTCAAGCTTTTTGTTCTGACACTGCATTTTCGTGTGAACAGTTAGCTATAGTCATTTTCAATGAGAAACCGGAACTAATTAACACTTTCCAAAAAAGTATCCATTGAATTTTAGGATCGCTTTAATATAATGATACTTTTGCTTTGTTCAT
Source organism: Campanula takesimana (assembly GCA_026119855.1). Lineage (NCBI taxonomy): Eukaryota > Viridiplantae > Streptophyta > Magnoliopsida > Asterales > Campanulaceae > Campanula > Campanula takesimana. The sequence goes on from JAOWBW010002073.1 coordinate 82,140, forward strand.
TTCAGAAATGGCATCTAGCTCGGTTAATCGAAGTATCAATGTTGATGACAATGAAGATGAAGCTGGGGACATAGAAATCACTGAAGCTACTCAAACTAGTGAGCCAACCTAAGGTTGAGTCGGGTAAAAGAGGTAAAGAATATTCTGAGGTATGGAGTTATTTTAAGAAACACTTTGATAACCCAGATAAAATTCCAATGGCCAAATGTATAGCGTGTGGCAAGGAGTATAAGTGTGGTGGGAAAGGATATGGGACTTCACATTTGAAGCGTCATCTTCAATATGTCCTAAGATTAAGTACAATGACTTAGGTCAAATGGTTATTATTATGAGGGGAAGATTAAAACACAAAACTTGACCAAAGATTGCACGTGACCTATAGCAGAGGCAATAATTAAGCATGATTTGCCATTTTCTTTTGTTGAGTATGATGGGTTCGAAGGTTTGTGAAGTATTTAAATCCTGAATTTCGTTGCATCTCTAGAAATACTGTTGTTTCGGATATTAATGCTATATACTTGAGAGAGAAAGCGAAACTTAAGAAAGCCTTAGAAAATACTCCCAATAGAATTTGTTTAACTTCTGATTTGTGGACAGCATTGAGTAACGAAGGTTATATTTGTTTGACAGCTCATTTTGTTGATGTTGATTGGAAATTAAATAGCAAGATTCTTAATTTTGATCATATGCCACCTCCACATTCAGGAGTCGAAATGGCGGCAAAAGTGCTTGAGTATTTAAAGGATTGGGGAATTGAGAAAAAGGTTTTTTCTTTGACATTAGATAATGCATCAAGTAATGACAGTATGCAAGAAAACTTGAAAGAACAACTTGGTTTTTGGATGATTGTCTCTTTTGTGACGGTGATTTTTTCATATCCGCTGTTCTGCTCACATATTAAATTTGATTGTTCAAGAAGGTTTGAAAGTAGTCAATGTTGCTTTGCAAAAGATAAGGGACTCTGTTAAGTACCTTAGATATGAGAGTAGGATGAAAAAATTTGAAGAATGCGTGAAACAAGTTGGTAATATTGACACACGGGTTGGTTTGCATTTTGATGTTTCTACTCGTTGGAATTCAACTTACTTGATGTTAGAGAGTGCCATTAAATATAAAAAAGCTTTTACCCTTCTTCAGTTGAATGATAGGAATTATAAGTATTGTCCTTCAATGGATGAGTGGAGTAGGGGAGAGAAAATATGTGAATTCCTTGAGCCTTTCTATGACACTACAAACTTGATTTCAGGCACTTCTTATCCTACGGCTAACTTGTACTTTATGCAAGTTGGAAAATTGAACGTTTATTGAGAAAAAATATGTCAAGTGAAGATATGTTGATAAGTGAAATGAGTAAAAATATGAAAGAGAAGTTTAATAAATATTGGCTCAGTATAGTACGATTCTTGCTTTTGGGGCTGTTCTTGATCCGCGGATGAAGCTTTCAATGTTGGAGTACTTTTATAAAAAGACGGAGAATAATCCTATTGAAACACAAGAGAAGATGTCACTGGTGAAGAGAAACTTGTACAAGCTTTTTGGTGAATATTCTAAAGAAAAGATCAATAATGATTTCACTACTAGCATTTCACAACCACGTAGTTTTGTCACACCTTCAGAAATGGAAAGAATGGAGGATTACGTAAGAGTAAGGGCAAGCGGATATTTGATGTAAGTATTAATTTTTTATCATTTATATAAATATATATATATATATATATATATCATATTCATTTATAACTTGTTTTATAATATTTTTAGGAATGTTTGGAATATGAGAGTGAAAACTGTTGTTATTGCGGGAAAGTCTCAATTGGATCTTTATTTGGAGGAGCCAAAGCTTGAGTTTGCATTTTACGAAGATTAGATGTCTTGGAACATTGGAAATGTCAGAAGCATCGTTACCAATTCTTGCGCGTATGGCATGTGATGTTTTATCTATTCCCATTACTACCGTTGCATCAGAATCGTCATTTTCCATTGGTGGTCGTATCCTTACCAAATATAGAAGTTGCATACTTCCTCGAAATGTGCAAGCTCTTATTTGTACTCGAAATTGGTTATATGGCTTTGGTAATTTTTATCTCCTTCTATACTTAATGATTATTAAAATGTATTGATTTATTGTCTTTTACATGACAATTATATTCGTCTTTTTATTAAAATGTAGGGGAATCAATGAAGATGAAGATTTTTTAAAAGCATCTCTATCAAGTTTATCAAGTGAAGGCTCCAATGTTGTTGAAGTCGAGGATGAGTAAAGAATGTGGTTTCTGTTTGTGGTACTTTATTGTTGTTTCATTTGTGTTGAACTATTATTGATGTTGGTTTTGTAATTTGTTAGTGGACTGCTTTTGTAATTTGTTAGTGATTGTGCAAGTTGTGCTTGGTACAGTAACATTTAGTTTGGTTTTGGACCTTTTGGTGTGTGAAAGTGAAACTGTGAATTGTAATGCCTTTTTTTTTGTCATGCCTTTATTTGTGTGAAAGCCTGGAACCTGTTATTCGGTTATTGTCATGCCTCTTTTTTTTTTTTTTTTTTTTTTTTTTTTTGTTGACCTTGGCCCGCCTGGCCCACTAACCCAAGGTGGGTTGGGCTGGGTTGGCATTTTTCGGCCCGCCACGAATTTGGGCCAGCCCGCCCGCCCCGTTTGAAGGTGGGTTGAAGGTGGGTTGGGCCCAGCCCGCCCCGCCAGCCCAAATTGACGGCTCTACCCATATCCTACAGGCTGCCAACCATTGTACCAGGCCGTTCTCTAATGCACAGCCCTGCGGCCTCCCTGTGAGAACAAATATATACATATTTGTCATAAAGAAACATAAATTAATTATTTTCTTCAGCAAACTTTATTGCACGTGTGCCCTACATTTTCTTGTACATTCACAAGCCTTAGCTATTCCAGTTAATAGACTTTCATTCACTAATTCGGTTCCATATCTTCTAGGCTCCTTTCCCATGTCAATAGTAGTGAGGTTATTGAGTTATTATGCTGTGCAGATATTCATTTACGCTTGTGACTTCTCACAATGAGCAGTGGACTTGGTTCAGGTTGTATTTTGTCTGACCTATAAAGCCATGCCTGAAAGTTGCAACTCGGATTTTTTTCATGTTGGCCTTATATGAGGCATGGCTGTTGGCAGTACTGTATATTTTTTTCATGTATGTGTTTTTGCTTTTTTGCTTTTGATTTGTTCAATTGTGCTTTTCTGATTTTAAATATCATTAATATTCTTCTGAGTGTTAATTTATACTCATCCGTCTCAAAAACTACAGATGTGTGGACATTAGCCTATTTCTGAACACGGAAACAGATCTTTCACATGTCCACCTTTGTTTCATTACCTGTCATCCCACTTGATTCTCTCAAGGTATGTCCTTCCCTCTTCACTCTCTTTTGTGACTTTACTTGAAGCTTGAATAGCCAAATCTTAGTTTCCTGTACATGTCTTTTAGATAAAAGCTACTCCCGCCATCCCAAAATGAATGTCCGAAATTACTCTTGATCAAGAGTAATTTCGGACATTATTTTTTAAAAAAATAAACAAACTTTTTTCCACTTGATCGTGGAGATTGTGCATGTTTGCAAATGAAAATTAAATTAGTATCAGGGATGGTGAAGAAAGGGCATGGAAAATTGTTTGGTTGGTATTACTAATTTTTTGATTTGGAGTCTTGCCATGTTTCACCTTATTGCTGAAAGTGTACTCCTGTAGGCTGTAGAGCTAGAGCTACCACATTAACACATAGGCGAGGAGATTGTTCTGTTTCATGTTAATTCATGTTAGTTGTTTTTAAAATTGATTGCTATAAATATACTCCATCCATCCTATTTGAAGCTTTACCTTTTGCCTAAATGGGTGTCCCGATAAAAGCTTCATCATTTCTTTACGTATGAGCGGGACGGAAGGAGTAAATGATTTGGGTTATTGTTTGTTATTTTGGGATATTGTAAAATGGGACACTTAAATACGAGCGGGACGGAGGGAGTAAATACGAGCGGGATAGAGGGAGTAAATGATTTAGGTTTTGTTTGTTATTTTGGGATATCGTAAAATGGGATACCAATTTTTAACCATTCTGTTTTTTTTTTTTTGTTATTTTTTGTCCCTAGATAGAGCATTTAAGTTGATGCTGTCATTCCTTGCTGACTTGAGGTAGTTAATGAATGTAAGTCTTTCCTTACTGACTTGAGGTAGTTAATGAATGTAAGTCTATTATATGTACATCTTAATTAGTACTCACCTCAGCCAAGACCAAACACTAATAATAGGATTTTACTTATAATGTTCGACTTGAAAGGTTTTGGTATTTGGTTGTTATTCTAGAAACAGTGTTATCTCATCTTCTCTGGTCAGAGCAAGTATTTGAACAACAAATCATTAGTACTTGAAGATCATGTGTAATCTTATCAATTTTACATTAGACTGTGATATGTGAAAGATGGACTCAGTAACTTCATTGAAATATATACATTCAGGGAGTACTAGGGGCACTTCTCCCTTATCAAAAAATTTATCTTATTTGGTTAGACTTTGACCTAACAAGAAATCTGGATGTGTGTGAGTGTGCTCCTCTGTTTGTAAAGAAGTCTGCATGTGTGTGATTCAATATTGGATCCGAGTTTGAATTTCATGAGATATGGTTTATGGAGATGGATTCTATGTTTGATTTAGAATTTCTTGTTTCAGACTATGTTTTAAGAACATGGACTAGTATTCTTTGTAGTTTCTAATAATGTATTGTAATTTTTTTGGTACAGTTTCTCTATACAAACTGAATCAAGTGTTATCCTCCGAGCAAAATGCAGATTTTTCAGATTAATTGGGCAGGATACTTGATTTCTTAAGGAGAAGAAGGCACGGAAGTAGTAGAAAATAGATATTACAAATAATTTTTGTTCTAACTATTGTGAATATATTGTAAGATTAACTATATTATTGATAATTGAGAACAAAGATCTTTAACTCTTGTTAGTTTACAACTTTGTGGATGATTGTAAAAATTATTGTTGGTGTATGTAATGAAATGTTGATTGTTATTGTTGAATGAAATGTTTGTTAGTTCTTATTAATTTTTATTTGTTTGATTTCTTGGTTATAAATTATATAATTTGAAATAGGTGGAGCAGTGTAAGGATCCCGCCCCGCGCGCGCGGAAACGCGACGGGTTTTGGGGGCGAAACGCCAAACACGGTTAACACGCCAAAGATAACGGAGTCGCCACTTTCGTTAATTATTTAACTCAACAAAAGAAAAGGTTAGAGATTCTCTTAGTTCGGAGGTCAGGTTACGTCTTGGGAAGAGTTTCACGTCACCCAAGACGCCTCGGGCAAAGCCGAGTCTCCCTTGTGTTAGTTAAGGAAAGTGCATGTGTGTGTGTGTATTTTAAAAAGGGAGAAACTGACTGCTTAGCAAATCCAGTTAGTTATTTAACAGAAAGGGTTTATTTTGCAAACTTTATGGTCAGAAGAGGAGAAAAATGGAAGATGCCCTCCCCGGCCAAAGTAGCCGTACGGATGGGGAGGGCTCCCCATGGCATTTTTACAGTTTATCAGAAAGACAGTCCAGTTTCAGTCAAAACAGAGGATCTTTGCTGAAACTGGACTGGAATGCTGATTTCCAGTTTATGATTAACAACAAAACCTTGAAGAGTTCATTCCTATGCACCTTGATCATCAAAGGAGCCCCAAAAACAAAGATTTGGGTGTGATCAAAGGCAATCATTGGAGAAATTTATGAAAAGTTAATGAACATGACATTCAAACCAAAATGACCATTTGGTGGATAAAGATTGCAACTTTACCACGAAAATGGACTTATTACACAAGATTAAACCTTTAGGGACACAAATATAACATAAAGATCAAATCTTTATGTCCCATATTTGGTGATTTATGGCTAGGCCATGGTTGGGATGATAAAGATTGAAACTTTATCCCCTAATCATGATTCTTATGGCCAAACAAGAATAACATCAACATGAAATGTAACAAATCATGATCATCCTAGGTTTTATCCCATAAATCACACACTAGGTGTGAAGGGCACCTTGAATCACCTCATGATTTGGATCATATACATATATAATCATAATATATATAGCTTGGAAAGGCCAAGACTTGTATAATATGTAGATATAGTGCTTGAGATGGACAAGACTTGCAAGAAATATAAAGTGCTTGAAATGGACAAGACTTTGCAAGAACATGAAAAGTAATGCAAGATAAGCATGTAATATTAACAAAGATAAAAAGAGTTTGAGATGAAGAAGAAGATGGGGAGAAGGAGGCCTCACCTATCGTGGTTATGGCCTATCTTCTTCTCTAATCACTCAAAGGTGTATATCACTCACTTTCTGCTCTCAAACTGGCAGAGTTTCAACTCAAAAACGTTTTTCTTCCCCCCCCCCTGAAATGATCAGCATGGGGTTCAATTTATAGGGACTGAGGGCACCCAAACCAGCCGTACGGCTAGGGGCCCCAAGTACCTAAACCATCCGTACGACTCGACTTGGCGAGCTTCTGGATTTTTCTAAGTTTAATTCCAGTTCAGTCCTAGAATATCAGGTTCATCCTAGTGAGGTCCTGGCCCATTGGTTTATCCCTGAATGGTACCAAGAATTCCTCTAAGTAGGTCATTTTCAGATTGGGGTACTTACAGAGCCCCTCGGCAACGTCTCTTTTGAAGATAGCGGGGTTGTCGACAAAATAAGCATCCCAATCTGATGGGAGGATGGCATAGCCGATTTGGGTGAGAGAATTTCAAGGCTACTCAAACCTATAAGCATCCTATTTTGATGGGAGGACGGCATAGCCGATTTGGGTGAGAGATTCTAAGGCTACTCAAACCTATAAGCATCCCATTTTGATGGGAGGACGGCATAGCCGATTTGGCTGAGAGATTCTAAGGCTACTCAAACCTATAAGCATCCCATTTTGATGGGAGGACGGCATAGCTGATTTGGGTGAGAGATTCTAAGGCTACTCAAACCTATAAGCATCCCATTTTGATGGGAGGACGGCATACGATTTGGGTGAGAGATTCTAAGGCTACTCAAACCTATAAGCATCCCATTTTGATGGGAGGACGGCATAGCCGATTTGGGTGAGAGATTCTAAGGCTACTCAAACCTATAGCATCCCATTTTGATGGGAGGACGGCATAGCCTATTTGGGTGAGAGATTCTAAGGCTACTTAAACCTATAAGCATCCCATTTTGATGGGAGGACGGCATAGCCGATTTGTTCTATGGGTGGACCTAGAGGTATAGGATTCCTACGTATCCCTATTCGAGGGAATCAAGCCTAACGTAGTTCGGGTGAGAGATTTTAAGGCTACTCAAACCTATGGGCCTTAGGTGGATATCTATTCATGCTTTCCTAAACAGGCATGGCCCGAAGGCCGGGCTTGGTCAACTTGGCCCTATTCGGAGGGGGTCGACTAAAGGGGGCTGGCATGGCTCAGAGGCTCAAATGATGGGCATGGCTCAGAGGCCAGACTCGATCGACTTGGCTCTATCGGAGAGGGTCGACTTGAGGGTAACTGGTCTTACATCCCACTAAGGACTGCCGGGACATATTGATAGGTTTTCTCTAACCTGGCCACTCTCGGGGACAAAGGTTTTCTTAACCTAATCATGACTATACTGGTCTTATGCCCTACCAAGGGCTGCCGAGGCGATAACATCTTAACTTTCATCCTGGACTTACGAGGTATGGCCGGGTCAACAAAATCCATTGGTCTTACGTCATGCCAGACGGCCAAGGACGAATTTCACGGAGCCTAATGGACTTATGTCATTCCGGACTGCCAAAGGACACAATATTACGAAGCCTAATGGTCTTACGACATGCTGGACCGCCAAAGGACAATTTTTCAAATTTTTAACTGGACTTACGAAGAACGGCCACGTTAACTTCCCAAATTCAAACTTTTAACCTGGACTTACGAAGCGCCGCCGGGTTAATTTCCACATTTTTAACCTAGGCTTACGAAGTGCGGCCTGGTTAATTTCCACATTTTTACCTGGGCTTACGAAGTACGGCCAGGTTAAATCACATTCTTAACCTGGGCTTACGAAGTACGGCCAGGCTAAATCACATTCTTAACCTGGGCTTACGAAGTACGGTCGGGCTAATTTCACACTCTTAACATGGGCTTACGAAGTACGGCCGGGCTAAATCACATTCTTAACCTGGGCTTACGAAGTACGGCCGGGTTAAATTTTACACTCTTAACCTGGGCTTACGAAGTACGGCCTGGCTAATTTCACAAGGTTCACATTCTTGACTCGGGCTTACGAAACACGGCCGGGTCAATTTCACAAGGGTCACATTCTTGACTCGGGCTTACGAAACACGGCCGGGTGAATTTCACACGGTTCACATTCTGGACTCGGGCTTACGAAACACGGCCGGGTCAATTTCACAAGGTTCACATTCTTGACTCGGGCTTACGAAACACGGCCGGGTCAATTTCAACAAAGCTGGTCTTACGTCCATCTATGGACTGCCCGGTTTTCATTTTCATTGGGAACCTAATTTTTCTAGGTTCAATTCAAGTTGCATGAGCCAAAAGGGGCCCTTTTCGGGGGTATTTATGACATTGGTTGGGAAGGGGATTTGAATGGGTAGGACCACAAAGCTAACTCTCAACAAGAAATCATTAATTCTGGTAGGGCTAAAGTAGCCGTACGGCTAGGAGAGGAAACACTCCTTTTTCATTTAATTTTGTTCCAGGCCTGGTCATCTTCTTAAATGCCACAGTCTGAGGTTCATCAATCAGTTCATCATCTTCATTTCGAAAGATTTCTCTTCCATTGAGCCTTTTCTCATGGAAAAACCACCAAAATTGTCCAAAATTCATCAAGAATGCTTTGAGGGTAACCTCCGGCTTTGGATGCGGCACCATATGAGGAGTCACAAGGGAGTTTTCCGGTCCAAATTCGGTCTTCAGTCTCTATGGTCTCTCAAGGAGTTCATCCCAGATCTTGAGCTATTAAGAGCCGCTACGTCCTTTTGGGATGTAAGGAGACATGTATATTGCTTCTCCTACAACGAAATCACTCCAACCTATGAGGATTTCAAGGCTTTAGTGGGTGGCGTGGACACGGAGGTCATTGCTCTTCCCTCAGTTGATGACATTATGTGTGTCGAAAGGTTGGTCTCTCTTCTCGACATTCCTTTGGAAGAGGCCCAATGCATGGTCCTTAATCACACTTTCATTGACATTTCGGATCTCCCCGAGAAGTTCATGGATCGCACGGATGAGGCTTCTTGGAATGCTTTTGGTTTGTGCATTCTTGCCTTTTTCTACATGGTTGGTTCCAAAGGTACTTGTCATAGGGTTTTACTGAGCGTCCTAGAGGAGTGCCATGCGGGGAAGGATATTGTCCCCTTGATCTTGGGCGAAACCCTTCATGGCATGGACCTCTTGGCTTTGGGAGACGGCTTCATGCGTAACGGTAGCCCCGCCTTACTCAGTTTGTGGTTGAGGGAGAGGTTGATGGCCATTCCCGAGGCTCCTGTCTCTCACAGACCGTGGTCTTATTCCTTGAGAGGCATCCTCTTGGATTTCATTCAGAGTGACTGGGAGGCTTACATGGCTCGCATCACGATTGCCGAGATCCGTTGGTTGGTCCCACATTGGCGTATCGGCTTGGTGCGGGAGTATCAGGAAAGTTCCCCTTTTGTTCAGGTGCCGGGACTCTTGGGATCGTCTTACTACATCCCTTCTTTGGTCCGTCATCAGTTTGGATTACTGCAGACTCCACTGTTGGAGTGGTCCGGTGTTAACCCGGAGCATTTGAAGCTTCCACCTTTATCTATGTGGGATTCTTCCACTATTTCACTTCTTTCCCGATTGTGGACTTGTTCCCTCTTTCCGGCTCGGGTGCTTCTTGGGCGTGCAACCAGCATGGTTCTAACCACGGTCTACTTGGACTGGTATGAACAGATTATGGGACTGACTCAGAGGCTCATTGAGGAGAGGCGTGAGGCTATTCTTGGTGGGACTCATGACCCTAGCATGGTTTTGAGAGAGACCGAGGCTGTGGCGAGTGGCCATAACATTACTGGAGACATTGTCGAGGACTATCAAGCCTTGGCTGATAGGAGAATGGCTGCGATGCCTAGGGCAGAGGCACGAATGGAAGATCTTTGAGCTCGGGCAGCTGCCAACGCGGCTTTGAGGGCAACCGGGCTGGTTGAGGATGTCGGGAGGGTACCCGATCATGGTAGAGGGGAGATCAACCTCTTTGAGGTGCGGAAAAAGAAGACTCGAAGAAGTCAAAGGAAGAAGCGAAGGGACGAGGAACAGTGATAGTCCTACATTTCCATGTATCCACCCATTGCCATTGCAGACACATTAGTTCATTTTAGGTGTTTTAGTTATGTCTTAGGCATGTTAGCTGAATCGAGAGTAGACCGTGCTTGAACTCATCAAAGAAGTGTTTTAACTGTAATGAAAATGGTCACTTATGAAGCCAATTTGCATTCACATGGAGTCTTTGCTCGAAACCAAATTTGATTTTCATTTATTTTTTAGACCGGACCAATAATTGGCTGCCTACATTCCCCTCTTACAAATGAGACTAAGGGGCTCAGGTCATCGTAGTTCACTTTTTACAATTTTTGGGTGCGACCCTGTTTTTTCTCCAGACTGCCCAAATGGGTTTTCAATCTAGGTGGGTATATTCTTTTGGCACCTACAAGTTTTTTTTTTTTTTTTAAACAAAGTAACGACGGAGCTTATCACCGTTGACCGGGTGCATGAAGGGGTTGCCATCCAAGTCCACAAGCCTCATTGCACCTCCTGAGAAGGTTTCCTGTACCACGAAAGGACCGATCCACACGGGCTCCCATTTTCCGTCGGGGTTAGACCTCCCGGGGGATTTTTCCTTAAGAATCAAATCTCCTACCCGAATTTGTCGGGGCTTCACCTTTCTATCAAAAGCTCGCGCCATTCACCCTTGGTAGGCGCGGATGTGCTCCATTGCCTTCAGACGACGTTCGTCCAACAAGGCCAATTCATCATGCCGGCTCCGAAGCCAATCAACCTCATGGATGTTGTTCTCTAACAAAATTCTCAATGACGGTACTTCCAGCTCAGCTGGGAGCATGGCTTCCATTCCATAAGTCAAAGCAAAAGGGGTTTCCCCAGTAGCGGTTCTAACCGAGGTCCGGTAGCCCCACAGTGCTAGATGTAGCTTTTCGGGCCAATCTCTTCCCCGTGTTGCCATTTTCTTAATAATCCTTTCGAGCGTTTTGTTGGCGGCCTCCACTGCACCATTGGTCTGAGGCCTATATGGGGAGGATTTATGGCGAGTGACTCAGAATTCTCCCAGTAATTGTTTGCATTCACCTTCGAAGTGCGAGCCATTGTCGGTGATAACTTTGTTTGGGACCCCGTACCGACACATGATGTTTTCCTTTATAAATCCCGCAACTTTCTTGGAAGTGAGGACCCTGTTGGATTTAGCCTCTACCCACTTTGTGAAGTAATCCACGGCTACCAAAACAAACTCGTGGCCATTGCTCCCGGGCGGGGAAATTTTCCGAATGATGTCAATGCCCCATGTTGAAAAAGGCCATGGCGTGGTCATACAGTAGAGATGGTGAGGAGGTAGGTGGTTGAGGTTAGAGAACCATTGACACTTATCACACCTCTTCACAAATTGTATGCAATCGGTCTCCATTAAGATCCAAAAGTAGCCCATCCGTAAGATGACTTGCATTAATGCCCTCGCATTCATATGAGGACCACACACTCCGCCATGAACTTCTTGCATGACCTCTTTTGCCTTTTCCATGCTTATACACCTAAGGAGAAGGCCCTGATGGCGCTTTTTGTACAAGATGTCCCCCATGATGACATAGTGGGATGCTAGCCGTTTGAGTGCCGCCATGCTTTTAACTTTTACCCCATCCACATATTCTCCCTTTTCATTCATAAAGGAAGTTTCTCCTTCCTTGAGGAATTGGTAAATCTGGTTGTACCATGGTTCCTCCACCTTTTCTGGGGTGGCCTCAATCTCACAACAGTACGCCGGATTTTCTTTCCTCCCAACTTGGAAAGGTTTATTGACTTTCCCTCAGGGATTTCTACCAATGAGGCCAAAGTAGCTAAGGCGTCGGTGAAACGGTTCCGGTCCCTCGGCAAGTAGTGGAAGCTAACTTCCTTGAATTGTGTCATGAGCTCTTCCATATAGGCATGATATTTCTGCAAACCAGGGTCCAGTGTTTTCCACTTGTTGGAGACTTGGTTGATGATCAAAACCGAATCTCCGTATACCTCCAATTCTTTCACATTCCTTTCCAGGGCTGCTTCTAAGCCGGCCGTGCATGCCTCATATTCCGTGGAATTGTTGGTTACATCGAAGTTTAACTTGATGGCGATGGGGGTGTGCTTATCTTTTGGGTCTACCAAGAGTAATCCAATGCCATTCCCTCTTTTATTGGCGGCACCGTCGAAGAACAATTGCCACCTATTTTCCCCTTCGAGGGCAAAAATCTCTTCATCAGAGAATTGCGGCTCAGGCTCCTTTTCCTCATTACTAGGGAAATCCGCCAAATATTCCGCTAAGACCCTTCCTTTGACTGCCTTTGTTGACACATAACTGATATCATACTCAGCTAGGAAGAAAGACCATTTGGCGAGTCTTATGGACAAGGATGGCTTTTCCAACAAGCACTTGATGGGGTCTATCTTGGAGATGAGCTATATTAGGTGGGCATGCATGTAATGCTTCAAATTTCTTACGACCCATACCAATTCGGCGCAAGTCTTTTCAATTGGGGAGTAGTTGAGCTCGCTCCCTTGTAGCTTACGGCTCACAAAGTAGATGGCATTTTCTACCTTCGAATCCTTCTTCTCTTGGACCAACATTGCTCCTATTGACGTTTCAGTCACCGTTAGATAGAGAGAGTGGCTTGTCCTTGTGCGGGGGGCATAGGATTGGCGGGTGCATGAGATAGGCCTTAATCTGTTGAAGGCTCTTTGACATTCCTCATTCCACTCAACCTCGGCATTCTTCTTTAGCAATTTCAAGATGGGTTCGCATGTGGGAGTAAGCTGGTTTATGAAGCGGCTAATGTATGGCAACCTCCCCATGAAGGCTTTTACCTTTGTTTGGGTGCGTGGTGGCCTCATTTCCACAATTTCCTTAACCTTTTGGGGATCAATTTCGATACCTCGTTCTGTGACCATGTACCCCAAAACCTTTCCTAGAGAAACCCCAAAAGTGCACTTGGTTGGATTGAGCCTCATGGAGTGCTTCCTAAGCCTGTCAAAGAACTTTCTCAAGTCTATCAAGTGCTGCCCGCCGGTGCCCTTGGAATGCACAATCATGTCGTCGACATACACCTCTATCTCCTTATGGATCATATCATGGAAGAGTGCGGTTACGGATCTTTGGTAGGTAGCACCAGCATTTCACAATCCAAAAGGCATTACGGTGTAGCAATGGTGAAGGCGGTCTTCTCCTGGTCCTCCTCGGCCATCTTAATCTGGTTATATCCCGGCAAAACCATCCACAAAAGATTTGACCTCGAAACTAGAGGTTGTATCTACAAGCATGTCGATTTTCGGGAGGGGGAAATCATCTTTGGGACTCACCTAGTTGAGATCCCTAAAGTCGACATAGCATCGGACCTTTCCGTTGGCCTTTGTGACTGTTACTATGTTGGATAGCCACGAGGGGTACTCTATCACCCTTATGAAGCCGACCCGGAGCAACTTCTCAATCTCCTCTTTGACTTGCAAAGACCATTCTGGTTTGATTCGCCGAAGCTTTTGCTTGACAGGTTTCACTTCGGGATCCCCGGGGATCCTGTGTTCAACGATCGAAGAATCCAACCCCGGCATATCCTTATAAGACCAAGCAAACACATCCACATATTCCTTAAGTAGCTCAACCAAATCTTCCCTTTCGGCTCCTTTGAAGTAGCTACCAATCTGTGTCTCCTTCGGCTCATTTTCAGTCCCCAAATTCACCTTAGTTAAAACCACTTCGGTAGCTTGGGCACGACTTTCCTCTCGGCCAGCAACCTGCTTTGATGATTGTTTAATGTTTTGTTCGTTTAGTGTGTCTGCATTATTAGGTGATTCATCATTAACCGTTTTTAGATTATTAGTTAATTTATCATCTAATAAGTTGGCAATGAGGGGATACTCGGAAAGGTCTATCATTTCATTCAATGCAAACGGGAATACAATGTTGGCTACAAGTTCATAATCCTTGAGCGTGAGGCCCTCGGAGGAGGAAGACTCAAATTCAAAGACAAGAGATTGAGGGGACTCGACTACATTGGACCCTATGACACTTAACTCTAGGGGGCAGGGAACCAGTCCAAGCTTCGTGGTCATTTCTTCCTTGCTTGACACCGGTCCATAGAAAGTCACCCAATTCTTCAGAGGCATGTCCGTTGGGCTTACCAAGGTGCGAGGGTCAAAGATCCCAAGAGATCCATCCCCTATCACAGCAATCATTCCCTTTTCGAGGCCAATTAGGTCAGGCACGACCAACTCCTCCCCAAACATTCCTTGCATTACTACACCATTCCATTCGTCGTCTATGACTTCCTTGGTGGCATGCTTTGGAGCTACCTCCTCAAATTCGCATCTACAGTTTCGACCCCAAACGGGTCCCCTTCCTTGGCTAGCCTAAATTAGAGACAGGGTTTCGAATTCCCTTACCATCTCGGTCACTCCCTTAAAGGTGTATTCGTGACTCATGGTGGTCTCGGTAGGACCGGTCGTCTTAGGTGCATCTAGAAATGCCCTCCTTACGGGGTTAGCCACCATCCCTCGGAATCTTTGAGATCCTCTTGTAGTTTTTCCCAATTGGTCACCATGGGCTCCTTCGGCTCGGGGACCTCGGTTTGGATCCCTCCTCTCACAAAGTAGCAGCTCATATCGAAAGTGTAAGGGCGGAGGTTGGGAGCCTTAAATGGAATCCCTTGAGCCCTGGCTTGGATTCTTTTCCGAGCCATTTCCTTATCCACCCTAAGGTCCTCGGGGGTGGGTTTATATCCCAAGCCATGAAGCGTCTTTTGCTCTTTGATCTCAACAATCTTGTGGGTCCCTTGGAGTTTCCTTCCAAGTCCAAGCCCCGGGAGGTAGCGCATCAAACGCATCATTCTCATTGCAGGGGGAATCCTGTCCTTGGTGAGTGTAAGATCTACACAACAGATGTGGGTTTTGGACGGTATTTCGGTGAAGCCGGTCAAAACCATGCCGCTCTCCTCGTGTTTGATTTCTAACACGGGAATCCCATTGGTGTTGGTTCCTTCTGTGTTAACACTTTCCCCATAGATGGTTGTTATATTACCCTCTTGCACATATTTTACGCACTGGTGGAGGGTGGAGGCTACCCCGTTGACTTTATGGAGCCATGGGCGTCCCAAAAGGGCGGTGAAAATCATTGAAGGCTTTAGGTCGGTGGGCTTTAGACTAATTAGATCCATCATCTTAGGCGGGAGGACATTCATGGCAGAGCTATTATCAACCAAAACCCGAGGAAGGCGGAGCTCATCCAATTGCACCGTGATGTATAGGGCTTCATTGTGGTTAGCCCCAAATTTCGGCAAGTCCAAGTCCGTGAATGTGATGAAATTCTCATATTGAATACTTCCAATCATTTGCACAGCCTCTTCGGGGGTAGCCGTGGTGGGTACCATAGTTTGGGCCAAGCATTCCTCCAATTTAAGCTTGTGAGGGTAGGAGGAAGTGAGGAGGGACCACAAAGATATGTTATCTTGTGTCCTCATGAGTTGGGTTAAGACGGGATCCTCTTCTCCGGAATCTAGGGCTTTTGCCTCAAGAGGGGAAGGCCTTCGGTGTTCTGGTGGCGGCGGTTTCCTAGGGTTCTCCGTGTGCACCTGCCCGGATCGAGTCAGTACACTCACTTCAAATGGGCCGTCAACCTCTTCCGCCCCTTTTTCGAGTGACGAGGGGTTTTGGGTACCATATGGCCATGCTTCCCTTCTTAACTCATTCACCATGACCATTCTTTTCGGGGTGTTTGCCGACTCGCGGATCTTTTCTAGAGAGACAGGGTGGTGGCTTTGGCTCCTCTCAACTCCTATGGTTTTACGGAGTTTTTCCAGAGTAAGCATGCAACAGTAGTAATCTGGGAATATGGACCCGTCAATCAGCGGTGGCGGTGGAGATAACGGTGGCAAAGCTAAGAAGTCATCTAGGGCCAGAAAACCTTCTTCTTCCAATCTCGGGGAAGGAATACGAGGAGGTACATTTGAAGATACCTCATCATCATCACTTTCACATAAGATTCGGAGCTCCTCATGGGGCATAGAGCGAATGGCACCTTTCATTCGGGCGAGATACCCTTCATAGTTGGTGACTTCCGGAGTTTTTGCAATTCCGGACCCATTCCTCCCATTGGGGTGACCTACTTGTTTAACGGTCCTTTTGCCGGTGGATGAGCTACATGCTTCAATGTGTAGACACCCCGCCTTGGACCTCTCACTTTGATTGCATACAAAGTATTTTTATTTAACTCATTTTCGTTAATTTCTGTTACTTCGGTTAAGTTCCTAACTGATTCCGTTAGTTTTGGACTAAACTGCATAACAGAGTTAACTTTTAGGGTCATTCTGTCATTCTGTCATTTTCTGCAGCGGGCGCTTCCGGAACTGTTAACGGGCTGCGCGCGCGTCTCGCCACAAAAGCGGGACTCGCGCGCTTCCCATTTTGGCAGTAACGGATTGCACCTTATTTCCCTCTCTTTTCTTATTTGCAACATCTCTTTCTTGATCACAAAAGACTTCTTTTCTCATCCACATTCATCCCCCCTAGTTTTGTAACCTCCAATCCCAATATTCTAGCCTTCTTCCAAAAACTAAATATTTCATCTTTATTTCATTGATTTTCTTTTATTTCCTTTTATTAATTATTTTATTTATCTTATTTTTGATTGGTCAATTCCATCTCACATGGATTGACCAATTTCCCTCCAACCTTTCCCTCTCTTTTTTTACCTATAAAAACCATCATCTTCTACCTTAGAAAATGACTCTTTTTTACACTCTTTGGACCTTAATCTCACATTTTCACTACACCTACACTATACACAATTCTCTACACAAATTCTCCAACAAGAGTTTCTATACAACAAATTGTTCTATAACAATTTCATTACAACAACACCACTTCAAGTCAAGGTTCCAAGTCCTCTTTCTCAAGGTACAACTCCATTTTCTTCCTTTGTTTTCTTCTTCTTGATGTATGCAATCCCATTAATGGGACATGACCAACATGACTACTTCACATATTGAAGTTAGTTAAGGTTATCTCCCTACATTTTAATCTTAACTTTAATTCACCATGTTAATTTCTCTTCATTTCTTAATGTAATTGTTTAGCATAAATTTATAAATAAAACAATTCTCTTTTCTTCCCCTTTTTCTTTACATTATAATTGTTAGCACTGTTAATAAATTGAAGGACATTTAGCATTAGAACACCAATAGTAGCAAGACCCGCATAAGCGGGGCGGAGTGGTGTTTAAGTACTTCCCACTCCGTCACCTAACCCCCGAACCCTCTCTCCCGAATCTCTGGTTTTGTACATAAATTAGGCTATTTCTAGGTTTTTCTTATGGTTTTTCTTATGTTACTTTAAAAACATAGGTGGCGACTCTAAACAATCTAAAACAAGTTAGACATCCTAGGATAATTCACCGCTCTAGCCAAGTTGTGGTTTCCCGGGGTATCTACAGTGGCGACTCCGCTGGGGACGATAGAGGGTTAAACTTGCGTTTTCATTTTTGGTGTTCTTTTATTCTGTTTTCTGGGCATTCTGGTAAAAGGGGTAGGAAGCGCGCTCCTCCGGCCTTTCTGGCCTAAAGCGCGCGCGCCTCCGACCCTTATTACCAGAATCGTCCGTCTTCTTTCTTGTCCTTCAATTCCATGTTTCTGTGCTAACAAATTCTGCAGGGGAAAGCATTTTTATTTAGGGTCAAGGCAATCCCTTGAACCCGCTGATTTACAGGTTGTTACCCAGATGCGGGCGCCTCTTCCCCTCTTTGTCTAACGCGCGCGCCTCCCGAGTAGGCATCCTAATGCGCGCGCTTCTGGGCATTTTCCAGAAACAGAACAGTGCACAGAACAGAGTGGTTTTGACAGTGTGTGGGCACCGGCCTGCACAAAACAGTTTTTACTTTCTGTTTATTTTTATCGGTCACAACGGGTGATTCGAAAGTTGTAATTATGTGCTTATTTGTCTTTTTTATTTCTTTTGAAAATATATATAATATATATATATATTTTGTCACTTGTTAGACCTCACACTACATGCACATATTCTTATCAATTGCTCACTATCGAGTCGCACAAGTCCAACCCCAACCCGTCGAGGCCCGTCCTAGAAAGTTTCAAGCTCCACTCGACCTTGGCTCTTTCGAAGCGGTAAACCTCAGCCCGTGGCGTAGTTCATGACTACATGCCGGGGGTGACCTTTGAGCCTCATATTCAAGCCGAGCACAAGCCACACAATTCTAGTTAGGGTCTAACACTCCGTGACTCAAGTCGGTTTCCATGTACCGAGATTTCCCTAAGCTAATGTCTTCAAACATACATGCCAACTTGTTGTGAAACGGACGCAATAAAAATCCATCCCCAAAAGTGGTTACTATGGACGAAAATAAAAAATCCGTCCCCGCATGTATGCTTTACTACATTAATTTAGTTTAATCCCGACACATGTAGGATTCACAAGCGTGGTGGAATCCGATGAGTATATGGACCGCGAGAAGGTCTATACACAGTGTGACGATTCCACTATTTTTCTAGAACCCCAAAAAGGACCGCGTCCTTCCGACTTTTGTAAATAAAAAAAAAAGGAGTCATTTTTTTATGTGGTTGAATCTTTTCTTGTTTGTGGGTGAAATCATTTTACTCAAAAGGCGTTTGGTGGGGCCATCCTAAGATCAACCGTGTTCTCTCCATAGGTCCAATGGCTTCAAACGGCAACGACAACGGCATTCCCGTGTTCCAACGAAGGGTTATTCCGCATGGTGGAAGCATTGAAGAAGGGCAAGTTGATACACTAGCCAAGGGACTGTTCGCCGCAAGGATGATTTATGGCGAGCCCGTTACGAGCATGTGGAATTGGCCCATAAAAGAGAAGTATCCAAACTCGAGGACCAGTTGAAGGGGCTTACGAATGAAAGAAAGGTCCAAAGCATTAACACCGGTTTGGTCAACACTCTCATGTCCTACATTGACAAAAGGCTTAGTGGGCTAAATTTGCACAAGGGCCCAAGCACCGATCTTCATCAAGCTTCTCTCCTCATGAAACACAATGGAGGCTCTTCCCGAAAAGTTCAAGATGCCCGATATTGGCAAGTTAAACGGCAACTCTTGCCCCGACGCTCATGTTGACTCCTACATTTGGGCCATGCTACAAAAGAAAGTGTCTCTCAAATAATGGCACAATGCTTCCCGCTTACTCTCGAGGGGGTCGCAAAAGATTGGTATATGGGTCTTCCAGTTTCCACCCGCCTCAATTGGGATGCTGCTATGCTTGCCTTCAAGTCACAATATCAAGGCAAACTCCATATTCCGCCCCACCAAGAAGGAATTGGGAGAGCACCTTGCAATGGGTGATGAATCATTTGGGGATTTTCTATCACCGTTGGAATGACAAGCTAGCCGAGATGGTTGATAGGCCTTCCAAGAAGGAACAAATGGACATCTTCTTGAAGTGTTTGAAAATGGACTACCGCACTCATCTTAGTGGGGCTTTTCACTCCGATTTTTCAAGCATGTATGATGCGGGGGTTAGAATTGACGATTTGCTCCGAGAAGTGGCCGAGTCCTCCTATGACACAAGCTTCAACTACAAAGGGTTTCCAAGCAATTACATGGAAGAATGTAGTGACATGGAAGACTACAACGACAATGAGGACTACAACGACATGGGGGATGACGACAACAATCTCCGTTTCTCTTTCTCTACCTAGAAATAGGATAAAAAAAAAAAAAAAAAAAGAGTCAAAAGTCCTCTAATGTGTGCATTAAAGTTTTCTTTCGTCCCACTTGTGTGAATGTTCGAGTCAATCATCAAATAAAAGTCGTTCTTGTCCTCATACACTCTTCCAAGTTGTTCAATCTAATTCTTGGCAAAATGATGAAAAGATGTCTAAACACGTTTTAGAACGAAGGCCATCGCTTGAACGCCTAGGGGCTAAACATCGACGACGGCATCAACAACGAAGACATCAACAATGACGAAATCAAGACAAAGAAAGGTGGAGCAACAATCATGAATCAAAGTTTTCAAAAGGGGATTAAAAAAAAAAAAAAAAAAAAATAAGCTCGCTAGGTTGAAATCATCAAATCAACCTAGGCAAAAGTTAGAGCACAAAAAAAAAAAAAAAAAAAAAAATCCCCCTCAATCAAAGAAGATCAACATCATCATCCACCAACAAAGGACGAAGCTACGAAGCAACAATTCCATCACGAAGAATGGAGAATTCACAAGAACTACGGTGACCTGAGCCTCTACACTGGAGGAACGTAGGCAACCTTCGGGTCCGGTCTCATGCAAGAAAGAAGAAATGTTTAGCCCTAGCGCGTTATGGTGATCGGCCTTCATCTCGAACTTGTCAAGACATCTTTGTACGATTCATTTACCAATGAATTAATCACCAAAAAGATTGAACAACTTTCTTAGATTTGGAATCATTTCGCGCTCCTTGTCGAGTCTAGGGACTTCTATTCTTTCTGCATACTCCCAATTTCTTGCAATCAAATTGGGGCTTTCCTTCTCTTCTCTCTTAATGACTTACTTGCCTTCGCGAGTCATTCAATTCAATAAAAAATACATGTCAATACTAGGGACACTTCCCTAGTCAAGTCAATGTCACTCATCATTAGTGACAAAAGGTCTCCACCGCAAAATCACATGTCTTATCTCCTCAGCTAGAGTCAATGCACACTTCCTCATCAATTGAGTCAAAAAAAATGATGAGGACGCAAAAGAGATGCCCGCTAGATTGAAAACCCGAAAGGGCGGTCTAGGCAAAAAACAGGGTGCGTCATAAAAAAAAAATGAGAGAGTGAGAGAAAGAAGGGAAAGAGAAATGGAGATCCCCGGCCTCTAAAGAAGACAAGTTCTACATTGAATCTCCTCAGCAAGTCAATTCCCCACCGAGTCAACTTTGGGATTGCAAAAGGCTCGACAAGATATAGCACCATCAAAGGTTGTCTTAGGTTATCGGCATCATTCTCCAGCAGTGTGCATTTTTGGGTTCATGAAAAGAAGGCCCGTGGTAACCAAGATCCATCCGAGAACAATCCCATCATAAAAGGGCACGAGGTTGCACAAATAATCCCTAGCTAGTCAATTGGCTTGGGCAGCAAATAGCAACAACATGTGTCTCAGTTTTCAAGGCTTCTTCAAGTATGTGCTTCTAAAGTACGCCGAAAGGCTCCAGAGAAATGGAGTAGCTCTTGCCATATCCTCTCATGTTTGTTCCCTCGCACAAGGATGGGTCACTCTTGCTTTGCTCAACAAATGGTGACGCCCTAGGGGCTATATGACCCGAGAACAAGGGCTTCTTTTGACAATCAATACGCCCTAGAGGCTATGTTCGAGAAAGATGTGTGAGACTATCCTCAAAGTCTCCCAAAAGGGATGTCAAAAAGCCCTCTTGTCGCGTGTGCCCGTGCTCGTTCCCCCAATCAAGGATGGACCTTTCTCGCAATCAATGATGGCACTCTAAGGGCTACAGTCAAGTCTTAAAGGCTCCCTCGGCAAAGAGCAATTAACTCCCCAGCAGTATCCCAGCCGAGTCATGTGCAACATTGGAAGCTTCCTCAATTTGGCACCGAAGGTCTCAAGGGGCTTCGCAATCTACAATCTTTTGGCTACGGCATTACAGTAATCCGAGCAAAGGGAAATATTGGGGCTTCGCGACCGACAGTCTTTTGGGCAACAATACTCGAGCAACACAATTTGGGAGTAGTCTCCATGAAAGGGATCAAGCTTCAAAGGGTCTCTCAACACTTCAAGTCAAAGGCCTCTTGGTTTAAATGAAGACTCCGATGTTATGAATGAAGTTGATGATTTTTGTTAGAACTCACAGCGAGATTTTGAAGGAAGTCTTAGAGAAAAGGAAAAAGATTCAATATGCTAAACTCTAATCAAAACAGGGTTATAGCGGGAAATGCCACGGCCAATCCCAATGTTTCTGCAATTCAGCACCCCCTTCTCCAAGATCGAAAGCACAAGGTGCAGCTCAGATAAAGTTGGGCCACAGCACTAGTTGCATCCGAAGATCCGTCATCAGTTTAACTCAAGAAGAGTCAAGCAAACATACTCATTTGAGACTTTATCACGCCAAGACCTTATCCTCCGCGACCTCGACGGCACCGCAAGACATTACTGCATCCTTTGACATAAGCCCCCAGCCATTTGGGTATCGACCACAATGAGGCCATTCATCTCCCCAGTAAGAGCAAGAAGGAGATATCTATCAAGAATTCTACCAAACGGTACGTCCGCTCTCAATGCCGAGCCAATCACAAGATAATTTGGGGCTTTACATTCCACCGTCTTGAAGCTCACAAACAAAAAGTCCATGACATTTGGGGCTTAGCAATTTCTCGAAGCTTGGCATCCATAATCTTCTCTTGGGGCTTGTTCACGCAACAACAAAGGGCGATTTACTCGAATGGGCCAAGAACTGATTTATCTTGGGGCTATGCAAGCCACTCAAAGTTTGGCATCAAAGGCGTTCTAGGGACTTCAGAATCAGCAACCCCTTGGTATCTCGGCATCAAAAGCCTTTTGAAGCCCCATAACCGACAAATCTCTTGGGGCTAGACATCAATCTTCGTTGGGCACACCGGCGACAACAGAATTCAAGCGAGGCAATCCGGACTTCGACTGAACATGACTTGATCTTGGGTTGGATTCACAAGCACACAATGGTTAAAATGGTTCACCCACGGACTAAAAAAAAAAAAAAAAAAAAAAAAAAAAAAACTTTTCCTCACATGTGTGCATATTCTTTCCTTTCTAATTTAAAAATTAAAAAAAAATTCTTTTTTCCTTTTTCTCCTTCTATGTGCAAAAATATGTGCTTTACTTTGCTTTGCTCCATAGCTTCTTCCCCAGAGTTCTCCATCATCCTTGAACTACGCTGGTCTGATTCTCTTAAAGGGATACGTAGGCAGCCTTTTGGCACGACCAACCCATCATCCAGAGTACCATCTCGCTAACCCAACATCAAGGGCATTCTCTCATCAACATCTAAAGAATGGACATTCTCCATCAAAGCATCCTCCACGGACATCAGGAATCCATCTCCACTCAAGCGGCAATGGTAAGTGAAGGTATGAATACATCCAATGCTTTCCTCAAAATCACACCGCACACAAGATCACTCTCTACATTCTTACTTCTCTCTCATTGCAAGGGTGTTCCAAAATCTCATCACACCACGAGCACAATTTCTCTCAATCATCACACTTCATGCATCTTCTTGCACAAACACATATACCTGCAAAGCACATAACAGGTACCACCGCGAAGCCAAACAGCATCTGCAACTCGAGGCACTTCATCCCCAGCAGAAAATGGTCCACAGTCAACCATGCCCGCATCCCCGCAAAAGTCAACTGCAACGCCAAACAGCACACGGCTTCAAAGCAGCAATTCGACAAAGGTTCACTAACGGCCTCATCAACAGATTTCACTAACGGATTCGTCTTCAAAGGTTCACTAACGGCCTCTACAAAGGTTCACCAACGGCCTCATCAGCGAATTTTACTAACGGATTCGTCCTCAAAGGTTCACTAACGGCCTCTTCAAAGGTTCACTAACGGCCTCTCCAAAGGTTCACCAACGGCCTCATCAACGGATTTCACTAACGGATTCGTCCTCAAAGGTTCACTAACGGCCTCCTCAAAGGTTCACTAACGGCCTCTCCAAAGGTTCACCAACGGCCTCCTCAAAGGTTCACTAACGGCCTCTTCAAAGGTTCACTAACGGCCTCATCAACGGATTTCACTAACGGATTCGTCCTCAAAGGTTCACTAACGGCCTCTTCAAAGGTTCACTAACGGCCTCTTCAAAGGTTTACTAACGGCCTCATAAACGGATTTCACTAACGGATTCGTCCTCAAAGGTTCACTAACGGCCTCTCCAAAGGTTCACCAACGGCCTCCTCAAAGGTTCACTAACGGCCTCGAAGGTTCACTAACGGCCTCATCAACGGATTTCACTAACGGATTCGTCAGCAAAGGTTCACTAACGGCCTCATTCAATGGTTCACTAACGGCCTCTTCAAAGGTTCACTAACGGCCTCAAGGTTCACTAACGGCCTCCTCAAAGGTTCACTAACGGCCTCATTCAAGGGTTCACTAACGGCCTCCTCAAAGATTCACTAACGGCCTCAAGGTTCACTAACGGCCTCCTCAAAGGTTCACTAACGGCCTCCTCGAAGGTTCACTAACGGCCTCATTCAAGGGTTCACTAACGGCCTCACTCAACGGATTCAGCCGGCAGGTTTACAAACGGATCATGCCACCCCCCTCTATCAACAAAAGACGCTCACACAGGGAGCGCACCCCTATCTCTAGCATTTTCAAATTACTGCTTTCATCGAGTCTTTGCTTGCTTTTCTTTCTTTTTCTTTGTCGATGTCCTCGGCGGGTGTTTTTACTTTCGTCGACGCGTTTTGCTTTGCAATCCACGTCGCCGAGGGGCTCTGTAGACACCCCGCCTGGGACCTCTCACTTTGATTGCATACAAAGTATTTTTATTTAACTCATTTTCGTTAATTTCTGTTACTTCGGTTAAGTTCCTAACTGATTCCGTTAGTTTTGGACTAAACTGCATAACAGAGTTAACTTTTAGGGTCATTCTGTCATTCTGTCATTTTCTGCAGCGGGCGCTTCCGGAACTGTTAACAGGCTGCGCGCGCGTCTCGCCACAAAAGCGGGACTCGCGCGCTTCCCATTTTGGCAGTAACGGATTGCACCTTATTTCCCTCCTTTTTCTTATTTGCAACATCTCTTTCTTGATCACAAAAGACTTCTTTTCTCATCCACATTCATCCCCCCTAGTTTTGTAAGCTCCAATCCCAATATTCTAGCCTTCTTCCAAAAACTAAATATTTCATCTTTATTTCATTTGATTTTCTTTTATTTCCTTTTATTAATTTTTTTATTTATCTTATTTTTGATTGGTCAATTCCATCTCACATGGATTGACCAATTTCCCTCCAACCTTTCCCTCTCTTTTTTTACCTATAAAAACCATCATCTTCTACCTTAGAAAATGACTCTTTTTTACACTCTTTGGACCTTAATCTCACATTTTCACTACACCTACACTATACACAATTCTCTACACAAATTCTCCAACAAGAGTTTCTATACAACAAATTGTTCTACAACAAATTGTTCTACAACAATTTCATTACAACAACAACACTTTCAAGTCAAGGTTCCAAGTCCTCTTTCTCAAGGTACAACTCCATTTTCTTCCTTTGTTTTCTTCTTCTTGATGTATGCAATCCCCATTAATGGGACATGACCAACATGACTACTTCACATATTGAAGTTAGTTAAGGTTATCTCCCTAATTTTAATCTTAACTTTAATTCACCATGTTAATTTCTCTTCATTTCTTAATGTAATTGTTTAGCATAAATTTATAAATAAAACAATTCTCTTTTCTTCCCCTTTTTCTTTACATTATAATTGTTAGCACTGTTAATAAATTGAAGGACATTTAGCATTAGAACACCAATAGTAGCAAGACCCACATAAGCGGGGAGGAGTGGGTGTTTAAGTACTTCCCACTCCGTCACCTAACCCCCGAACCCTTCTCTCCCGAATCTCTGGTTTTGTACATAAATTAGGCTATTTTTAGGTTTTTCTTATGTTCCTTTAAAAACATAGGTGGCGACTCTAAACAATCTAAAACAAGTTAGACATCCTAGGATAATTCACCGCTCTAGCCAAGTTGTGGTTTCCCGGGGTATCTACACAATGACATGGAAGCAATCATCGTGCGGAGGATAAACCCCATTTGAGCCCTGGCTCTCGCTGTCCAACGTGCTCTTAGCAGACTTTTCCATTTCCTCCATGCATTCTTTGAGCGTTAGCTCATGCTCGGTGAGCGTTATCGCGATCAACTCATCGGATTTTGGTGGGGGACCCTTGCGCTCATCACATTGGCAATCATAGAGTCGGATGGGCATTTCATGTTTCCTTCCTGCACACACGTCCATAGGGTTTCCTTCCATTCCTCCCCAATCTCAGTCATCGGGACATTGAATTCCAAAAGGTTTATCGGTGTCGGCTCTCCGAACTCAATCATGTTCACATCGGCTGGCCCAAATTCAATCATATTAATGCCATGGTTGTTGGGGAAGGGGTTGTTGATCACATTTGGACTTCGGGGGCATTCAAGCTTCCCTTTGGCGATCAAGTCTATGATTATGCGTTTTATAGTGGGGCAATCATTGGTGTCATGCCCATGGTAGCTGTGGAATGCACACCTCTTGCTCTCGTCAAGGTACCTCTCGGGATTTCTGGGTTGGAAGTTAACCAGGGGTTTGGCAAGGACTTGTTTAACTAACCCCTCAAACACCTTTCCCAAGGGCATCCCAAAGTCCTCGAATCTAACATACGGGCGTCTTTCCCAGTTCCCGGCCTTTTGCGGAGTTTGCCTCGGATTCTCCCCTTGGATATTGTTTACAGCTCCCACAGCTTCCTTCCCTTTTCCGCCTGTCGGGGGATGATATCTGTAGGAGTTGCCACTGGCCTGAGTAGAAGATTGCTCGTTGAGGGTCTTCTCGAATTTAGACCCGGCAGTGACCATTGCTCGGAGGTTGGGGTAAAAATGATGACTGATCAAGGCCCGCAGCTTAGGTTTCAAGCATGATTGGAAAATGTCCAATTGTTCTTCTTCTGTGGGCGGATTGGAAATCTCCCCAAGTTTATAATTCCACCTCTTGTATAATTCCCCTATTGGTTCATCTCCTTTTTGCAAGGTGCTTTGCAGATCAACCCGGTTAGTTTCCCACTCTAGGTTTGACCGGTATTTGGTGAGGAATGCTTCTTTGATTGCATCCCAGATTGCTCGGGATTCATCTTTTAAGTGAAAGAACCACTTGAGGGTGTTTCCTCTCAAGGACAGTTGGAAGTGATCGGCCATTTGCTGCATGGTACACCCTTTCGCTCTCATGGCTAAATTGTAAGCATTGAGATGAGTCTGGGGATAGGAAGTTCCGTCAAATTTGTCTATCTCTGGCATTTTGAACTTGTGAGGCAGAGGAACAATCTTGTTGGGGTCGGTGAGCCCCAAGGAGGATTTCCTTTCGTTCATCCCCTCAAATCTCTCTTCCATCTGTTTCAATCTCTCTACCAACCACCCCATCTGGGGGTCCACATATGGGCTTGAGTTGATTGATCCCATGGTTTGGCTCGTTACTGGCATTATGGCGGGAGGTGAAGTGGTGGATGGGACCATTGGAGGAGGATTTTGAGGTGGCAAATGGGTGTAGACATACCCTGGTGCCGGGTTACTTGTCGGGATATATGGTGGGATAGCCTCAGGGATTTGGGCCATTGGGTGGTAAAGTGGGTAAGGTACTTCTCGGGATGTGGTTGGCAAAGCCGTAGGTGGCAGGCCAATGGTAGCTAGAGCCAAGGGTGATCGGCTACTTGGGATTGTGTCATACAAGTTGAACCCCGGCGGGTATACGGGAAAACCGCCCGGCGGGACAAATGAAACGTGAGTGGTAGGCACATTTTGGTGAGTGGTAGCTTGGAATGTGGGACGTGAGGTTTCCACATTTGGGTAAGCTTGAGGGGGCGGAACCCGGTTATATCCTTGGGGCTGCACATTCTCAATTCCCTCTTCATCAGTGATCTCCACAAAACTTCCGTCATTTTCAAACACAACGGCTACCCCTCTCTGTCTCATGGCCTCCATAACCCTATTCTGCATATCCTCATGATGTTTCCTGACATTCTCTTCCTGGGCCCTGGCAGCCTCTAGAGCTTGTACCATCTCTTCCCTACTAGGACCATTCGGATCCGCTGCGTTGTCACCCCCACTACTACTTCCTGCCGGACTAGCCATTCGGAGAAGTCTGAGTGAAGCTGCTGATGAACTGTCAGACTCGGCACTAATCAGAAGATGACCCGGGACTCTGACCCACTTGCGGAGGAGAAGGAGACTCATTTCAGACTCGGGTATCAACTCGGGTTGGTGTTTGGGAGAATGGGTTTAGGCTCATGCAACATGACGGTTCATTATTATTAATTATGTTCATGTTTACTTAAAACATATTTATTCCTAGCTGGTTGGAAAAGATTTCTCTTCTTTTTCGCAACTATTCTAGATCCTGGATCAGTGGAGGCCATCACTACGCCTATAGACCCCTCGTTTTTCACCTGCCTTGCACGCTCCCAAGGATGCACATGTCCCGGGCGATGGTCCTATAGGGAAAGCGGCTTCTACCGACCGAAATTAACGATCCTAGGGTCTAGTACATTGCGAGGTTTCCAATGTGCGATCCATTCCAATCATGATTAAGCCCCGGTTAAGATCGAGATTCGTCTTAGGGACTTAAGGGACTTCCGGCATAACCTCATCTTTGATGAGGGCTCTCGAACCTTATCCTTGGGCTTAAGGATGATTAGTATGGACCATTCATTAGGGCTCGACAACACGGTGTCACCCTATCCTTAATACGTGACTTAGGTTAATTACGGTCGATATTAACGCGTAAGTCAAGGACCGGGTCGAAGTTGACCATGGTCACACTTGCTTTCACAAGGAGTCATGACTCGGGCATTAACTTGGCCATGATTAACCTTAGACACACATTAAGGATGTGGTAACGTGAGCTAGACCAAAAACCAACCGAAGTCACGGTATTTGTGTGTCACGGACAAGTGTGGTTGACTCGGCTCGGAAGGGGAGGTGGAATGGACCCGTGCGCGCTAGAAGGGCACAAGAGCACCAATCAAGCTGCATCGTGGCATCCATCCCAGGTTTGAAGGGTATTTGGAACGTGCAAGGTCAAGTGCGCGTAGTGTGCAGCCTTTTATGTTCCCTTGTTGGTCCCAGAGGGCAACAAGGGTATAGAACCGCTAGAGGGGGGGTGAATAGCGGTCTAAAACTTTTTCGAAAATACCCTTAAAATCAACCGAGTACTTATCAGTTTGGCCAACTGCGGTTCAAAGCACAAGAACCGAACTGATAAAATGCACAGCGGAGTTTGCGGTTTGGCCAAATAGGTTAGTTAAAGAGTTCGGAGGTTTGACTCAGGTTGAGAAAACACTAAGATGCAACTGAATAGTTAAACTTAAAGTTCAAAGGAAAACACAATTCATCTTTCAAGTCATTTCGTATATGGAGACAAGTTAAAAGACCACAAACAAGAAAGATAAATATCAAGACAGAAAATAAAGATCAAACACACAAATTGAAGAGGTTCGTTCTTAAATGAACTACGTCCTCTACCTAGATGGTTAGAGGACGTAGTTCAAACACACAAAGATTTAAATCAAATCTGAAGGGTACAGTGCTGTCGAAATCCCATTGGTTGAGCTGTCATTTTCGTCCTTGGTTTTGTCTTGTAGTCCTAGGTAGTTGTTGCACCACTACCTGACATTTGTCCTTTGTTGCAGAAAGGACTAACGGTAAAAAATTCAAACTGATAGACAAACCGACATTCCTTGCAGAAACTCCAAGTTAACTTAGAGTTATTTTGACATGACATAACAACATCCTTTTACGGTTAAAAAGGGAATGTTTGTCTAAGGAATAAATGACATATCTTTAATTCTTCAATAACTTCTCTGCGGTTTCACCAAGTGTTGGGGCGGTATGAAGAATGATCTTGATGAGCGGTTTCATCAAACATGCAAACTGCAGTTTGATGAAAACTGAAGGACTCCATGCTAGCGATCTCAAGATGACGGCTTGAAGCACTAAACCGCTAATGATACAACCGAACTATACTCAGCCTAGACAATCAAAAATCTAGAAATGGACTTATCTAAAAAATTGAAGTAGAACTTCATTACATGCGGTCCTAAAGTCCATAAAAAGACACGTGGCATGGATCAATCAAATTAAGGTGTGTGTACAAACAATGAATCCTAATAATCTCCCCCTATCTGATTGATGCCATTACCACACTATGATAATAGCAAAACATTGTACTTGGTAAGAACATGTCCGAAATAAATTTCATGAAATTGCATGTCCCAAGTCAATGCACACACTATGCTAGATCATAGATTTCTAATCTATCAAAAACAAAGGAAATGAAGAAAAGATAGAAAAGAAATACATTCAGATGCATATAGAATGATATGATTTTGAGAATCAGAAATGCATGTTTAAACTGAATGTTTAAAACACAATGCACTTAAAAGTATTTTCATGATGAATGTAGTGCATGAGGTTTTAAGAAATGCAAGCATTGTTTAACAAACAAGTAGTTTGAATCAACAAAGTTTTGGAAACAGAATGCTATGCAGTCATTCTCATTATAATTCAATCATAAAGGTTTAAAACTTACAAAGTACATGAATTATAAGAGAAAACACAAAAGACTTAGAAATTACAATCTAGTCTATCTCATCACCGGCAGCAGGAGCTATAACTTCTTCAGCATTTTCAGCAATATTGGCCTGCGCGGCTTGATCATCAACTGCAGCTTGATCTGGGGTGGCTTGATCAACATTGGCATTGTCGGTTGGAACAGCGTTTCCTGAACCGGAGGCATGAACGGTTTCAACAATCAAATCTGCTGCACGAAGCCGAACCACAGTAGGTACGTTGATTCTAGTTTCAATAGCAGCAGTTTGTCTGACTAATCTGCCGGTTCTAAGCATTAAGTGCTCAGTGCTGTCAAAAGAATGTTGAGCCAGAATGTCAAGCTTTCCTTC
The DNA here is from genome assembly GCA_026119855.1 of Campanula takesimana. Classification (NCBI taxonomy): domain Eukaryota; kingdom Viridiplantae; phylum Streptophyta; class Magnoliopsida; order Asterales; family Campanulaceae; genus Campanula; species Campanula takesimana. Next base: position 113,087 of record JAOWBW010002073.1, read on the forward strand.
TATAGAATCCATCCTGGTATCAACTGCCTGCTGCTTTAAGGAATAAATCTCATGGTTGGTTCTGACCATGTCTTGAAGGGCAAGTTGATTTTCCAAAACTCCTTTCAGCATATTTTTGATCTCAAAGATATCATTCACTCTCTCCCCCTTAATGGCATCAAGATCAGACGGAATAGTGAGGAGATGAGTGTCAAACCGAGAAGTGGCAGCTTGCTGATGAAACTGAATGTTTCTAACCGCATCTATCAAATCGGCGGTCGAGGCACGAAGTGGTAAAACTGGATAGGAAGAAAATGAAGGAGGAGGTTCATCAGAAGGAGTGTAGTCTGGCACAGACTCATCATCGGAAGAAAGAGAGATGGTATCATCGGTTTGATGGGAAGGAGAAGAATGCAGTTTAGATTTGCCTTTCAGGAGAGTATGTGCATCTTCTAAGGTTTCACCCATAGACACCCTAATGGCGGTTTCAAATTCTATGGGGGTCAAAAGGAAGGGAAAAATAGTAAGGAATAACTTCGGTTTGAGGAGGGGGAGGAACATCATATCTCATATAGTCATCATAGAGAAAGATGGAAGGAGAAGGCACAATGAATAATCTATAGAGATTGGGAATGCAAAGACAATTAAAGAACAGAAAGAATTTGGAGGCAAGAGTGGGATCATTCATAACCTGATAGGCTACTTCAGCCAAGAGCTGTTCTGCAGCGGCTAGAATGATTTGGTCCACAACAGCTTCCATATCATCTTTGGGAAAAATTGCATAAGGGTTGGGGCGGCCTGACTTGAGAAACCTTTCTTTGGATTTAGTAGCGGCACGAGCACGAGCCCCAGCCCTTCTATCCCTTGAAGTCTCTTATTTGAACCGCTTCAAGTAGGAAGCCCAGTTCAGCAGCACTCTTCCTTTTCCTTGTTTTCGGTTTGATAATTAAAACCGTTGTCTGAGCCGACGGAGAAACAGTAGATAGAACCGACGGTTGAACTTCAGTTAAAGCTAGCGGTTGAACCGACGAAGATGGTTGAGCCGAAAATGTAGAAACCGAAGGTTGAGCAGTTGAGAGAACTGGTGATGGTTGAACCGCTGCAGCATATGGTAAGTCTGGAGATGAAGATGGAGTATGTTCTGGTGAATCAAAGTTCAGTTTTCTCTTAAGTGCTGGAGGTGAGTCCTCAATCATCATAGGATCGATGCCTGCCTTCCTCAATTCAGCCCTTTTTCTTAGCTCCTTAGCAAATGAGCCTTCATGAGGTGAATGATCTCTTTTGTAGTCAGCCTCACTGAAGTCTACTGATCCTGGTGGCCTTGACTGCCAATGTTCCACAAAATCACTTTTCTTTACTAACCTTCCTCTTTTCTTCGGCAGTTGAACCTCAAGGATTTCAATGTCTTGCTCAGGTTCACCAAGTGCCTCAGACGCATCAGTCTGTTCAGGCAAAATTTCAGTCTCAAACACCTCGGTTTGATCAATCTGAACTGCAGCCTCAGACACTTCAGTCTGTTCAGGCCGAACCGCAGCCTCAAACTCTTCGGTCTGCTCAGGCTCGGTTTGAGTAGAAGGTTTAAGGTTGGGAAAGGCTTTATAGATCTCAGCCAACTGTTCTTCAGAGAACTGAACAGAGGGCGGTTTAGAGGTTGAAGGTTTAGGAGGAGAGGAGATAGGAAGGAAAAGATGAGGTGAAGGAATGAGTTCTGGAATGGATTTGGCTTTGGCAGCTTTGAGAGAGGAGGCATCCATAGCAAAGTTAAAGGATTTCTCCACATTCTGATGTAATGGGGAGAGAGGTTTAATTTGAGGTTTTGGGATGGAGGGTTTAGAAGTGATAGGTTTAGAGAGAGTAGGTGATAGTCTGATAGGGGAAAAAGAGGTTGAAGAAGATGAAGGTTTTGATGACGGTTTGGATGAGGGTTTAGGGGGCGGTTTGGATAAGTCGGCTTTTGTAATAATTGAAGGGATTTGAGCGGTTCCCTTTCTCTTCCTTGTAGCAGCGGTTTCCTTGGGACGAGCCGTAGGTTTATACCGAACTGCAGGCTCCCCCTCAACCGCAGGCTCCCCCTCAGCCTGTACCACGGTTTGAGCTAACTGACTCAACCCCAATCTGTTCAAAGTGGCAGTCTGACCTTCATTCCTTAACATCGTAGCATGGGCCTGATCAGCAATGGCACCAGCATACGGTTTGTTTGACTTGTTGAGCCGAGCTTCAGGGAAAGGTCCACGTTTGGCTTCAGGCAAGGGATCTCATTCCATACTGCCTGTGCAAACCGCCATCCAAATGCGGTTCTGAATGCATCAAACTTTGACGATCCAAAAATAGACTTCTCAATTGGATCCAACCAATAGTCCTTGTTTTCTGTAGAAAACTTGAAGATGTCAGTGTCTTGGTGCAAAAACTTAGTCAGAAGCCTGCAGTGGGTCCTGATCTTAGACTTCCCAGCGGCTTTAGCAGCATGGAGGCGGTTTAGGGCATTGATGATCTCCTTCATCACAACCTTGGGCCAGTGCAGTTTCTTCCCTTTAAGAATTGCCACACAATAAATACTGCTCACTGGTAAAGTTGTTATGGTTTCCATTTTTGTACATAACCCCAGTATCTACCAAATCACATAGCAGTGACATAACCTCTCCAAAATCCTTCTTTGAGAAATTCTTGGTGGAGAAAGAATTAACTCCAATTAGCTCCATTTTTAGTACTGCTCAGAAGTTCTGGTTTGATCCCCATAACTCCAGAGTTCTCAAGACCAGCTAGAACTGCGATCTTGGAAGCGGTTAGGACCACAGGCTTGCCACAAACCGTGGACTTGATAGCATCTTCAAATTTCACTTCTCCGGTTTCCAGATCCCTTATCGGTTCTCCTCTTACATCCAGCAAGGCAGCATTTGTGGAGATCCCATTCTCAAAAAATTCAACACAGATAATTATTACAAATTGGGGTTCATCCATTAGGAACAAGGGCAGAAGCTTAGCATCTCCAAGCAGTTTGAGTAGCTTCCTCCCAACTGCATCTTGCTTGAATTCCTCCTTTAGAATTCTAGAACCGGGGACAAAGTTTGAAGGATCCTGAAAGATATTTTAAGTTAGAAGTAATTTGAAGAATGGCAGTTTGAAACCTTAAGCAAACCGCGGTTTGAGTAAGATTTACAAACTGTAACGAGGAATCCTAACAATGAAAATATGCGGTTCAAGAAAAGTAAGGGTAAAAGAGTAAAAACATAACAGTAAATGAACAGTAAGAATAAAATGGATCAAAGAGGGAAAATTTTGAAAAAGAGTTTGAATGCACGAAGAACACAAAGAACAGAGTATGAACATGCAAAACAAAATCTTACCCAAAATATGAAAAAATTATACCAAAACGATCACAAAGGGCAGATTCTAACAAAGTTCTAAATAAGCTAAGGAAAATAACAACACTAGAACCCAGAATCTGCAAATATGCGCAAGAACACCAAATAACCCAAAAATTGATTTTGCTCAAAATTGAACACAAATCATGAAATAAAGTAATCAATCAGTATATATAGGACAATGCGAGTTCAGGCCAACCAAAAATTCGAAGAAAAAGCATAAAATGATCAAAGGAAGATGAACAAGCTTTTAAGCTTCAACAATGGCGGACAAATGAAATAAACTGAGTTAGGGTTCAGAAATTCATACCATATCGGGCTTAAGATGGTTTGGACGATATAGAAGTAGAAGCCAGATCAATGGTTTTCTTTGGTGCCATTTCAAAAATTGTTTAAGTATGAAATTTTTAGAGTGAGAACAAAGAGAGTGCAGAGAGAGTACAGAGGAGAAGAGAGAGATTTTGCTGAAAAGAGTAAGAAGGTAAAAAGTTAAATTAAAATTTAGTTTGTCTTTTATACTCAATTAACCACCTCGGGTAGTGGAGCGGGCATGACGGCTGAAGGAAACTCAACCGTCAGTGTACCTGTCAATTTGCATTTAATGCGGCAGAGATAATTGCATAAAGATCCTTAAGGAATGAAGTGACATAAAGTAGGGACTAAAATGCAATATCATACCTGAGCGGTTTGAGTAAACCGACTTACCTTTTCTCATTCTCGGTTTTTATGAAACCGATATCTCTCAGATGTGCTTCGGTTTCACTAGATTAAACCGATAGTTTGCTTTCTCCTTATGGTTTGGTTCAAACTGACATTATTCTTCTTGACTCTTCGGTTTGACCGGAATCTTCAACCGAACTTATATAGCGGTTTCCAATTTTGATAGAACCGAACACTATTTCCTTTTTCTTAATAGAGCCAAAATACTTAACAAATATTATTAGACTAAGAAATAAATAGGCATGAAATATATTAAGTTAGTTCCAGCATACCCATTTCTCCTCGTAAATGAAAGAACCTTGAATTTTCGAGCGGTTTGGTGAGGATATCAGCAATTTGATCATCGGTTCCCACCTTTGCTAGAAAAATATTCTTCTTTTCAACATGATCTTTGAGGAAATGATATCTTATGTCAATGTGCTTGGTTTTTGAGTGTTGAACTGGATTGTTGGAGATAGAAATTGCAGCAGTACTATCACAGTAGATAGGGCAATTCTTTTCAAATACTTCATAGTCTTCCAACTGCTGTTTCATCCAGAGAATTTGAGAGCAACAGCTTCCAGCTGCTATGTATTCAGCTTCAGCGGTTGAGACTGAAACCGATGCTTGTTTCTTGCTGGACCATGATACAAGCCGAGATCCAAGGAACTGACATGTACCACTAGTGCTCTTTCTATCAATCTTACATGCTGCAAAGTCAGCATCTGAATAACCTAACAAATCAAATGAAGATTCTTTGGAGTACCAAAGTCCAAGGTTAACAGAGCCACATAAATATCTAATAATACGTTTAACAGCTATAAGATGAGATTCTCTAGGGTCAGCTTGAAATCTAGCACAAACACACACACTGAACATTATATCTGGCCTACTTGCAGTTAAGTAAAGAAGAGAGCCAATCATACCTCGGTAGAGTGTCTGATTCACTTTCTTACCTTGTTCATCTCGATCCAAACTGCAGGCCTTTTGCATTGGGGTATCAACTGGCTTAGCGGTTTCAAGCCCAAATTTCTTGATCAAGTCTTTGGTATATTTGGCTTGGTTGATAAAGATTCCATCATGACATTGCTTGATTTGGAGTCCAAGAAAGAATGTCAACTCTCCCATCATACTCATCTCAAATTTACCTTTCATAAGCTTCTCAAACTTAACACACATAGTTTCATTAGTAGAACCGAAAATAATATCATCAACATATATTTGAACTAATAATGAATGACCTTTGTGTTTAGCAATAAATAGGGTTGTATCAATTTTACCTCTAGAGAAGCCTTGTTCAATAAGAAATTTAGATAGAGTGTCATACCATGCTCTTGGAGCTTGTTTGAGTCCATACAAGGCCTTCTTGAGCTTGAAGACATGATTAGGATATTTGTTGTCTTCAAATCCTGGCGGTTGAGCTACATAAACTTCTTCTTGTAGTTCACCATTCAGAAATGCACTCTTCACATCCATTTGATATAACTTGAATTTCTTGAAGGAGGCATAAGCCAGGAACAATCTAATGGCTTCAAGTCTGGCTACAGGGGCAAAGGTTTCATCATAATCAATTCCTTCTTCTTGCCTATAACCTTGAGCAACCAACCTTGCTTTGTTTCTTGTTATAGTACCATTTTCATCCATCTTATTTCTGTATACCCATTTTGTTCCAATTACAGTGTGATCTCTGGGCCTTGGAACTAGAGTCCAAACTCTGCATCTTTCAAACTGATTGAGCTCTTCTTGCATTGCAGCTACCCAACTTCGATCACTTAGAGCTTCATCTACCTTCTTCGGTTCCATCTGAGATAACAATGCGGTTGAGAACAAACTGTGGTTATCTCTATGAGTTAAGCTTCCTCTTGTTTGAACACCAGAACTGATAGGACCTATAACATTGGTTGTTGGATGGTCTCTATGCTCATTGATTTCTGGAGGGAGGTCTTCATGAACCACTATTTCTTGAAGATTTTCTAGAGGAGGCTCTTCTTGATAATCATTGAAATCTTCATTGAAGGTGATGTTTGGAACTGGATCAACGGTTTGAATGGGATCAAAAGAGTGAGGTTCTATAGCAACACCTTCGGTTTGGTTTGGAGCGGCTGGAGAACCTGATGGAGCGGTTTGAGTAGGTTGGTCATTTGTGGTTGCATGATTAGGGTAAAATGTACTTGTCTCAAAACCACTAAAATCATCAGCAACATTTGGAGCCATATGTGGCTCAAGAAGATCATGTTCATCAAATGTAACATGGACTGACTCTACAATTTTTAATGAAGTTTTATTGAAACAACGAAAAGCTTTAGAGTGTTTTGAATAACCAACAAAAATACCTTCATCGGCCTTAGCATCAAATTTACCTCGATGCTCTCTGCCATTGTATAAGATGTAGCATTTGCATCCAAATATTTTAAAGAAGGCAATGTTGGGTGATCTGCCTCTCCACAATTCATAAGGAGTCTTGTTGTGAACTTTGATGATTAGGGAGCGGTTCTGGGTGAAACATGCGGTATTGACAGCTTCGGCCCAGAAGTATTTGGGAAGCTTTGCTTCTGCAATCATGGTCTTCCCGGCTTCAATCAAAGTCCTGTTCTTTCTTTCTACAACTCCATTCTGTTGTGGAACCCCAGCGGCAGAGAAGTTATGATCAATTCCATGATCATCACAATATTGGGCAACACCATTGTTTGTAAATTCGGTTCCATTATCTGAACGCACAGCAACAATGTCATCCAATTTCTGAGTTTGGAGCTGTCTAAATAGAGCGGTTACGATGCCATAAGTATCATCTTTTGAGGCCATCATTTCCACCCATGTATATCTTGAAAAGTCATCAACAACCACCAAGGTATAGCGGTTTCCTCCTATACTGGCGGTTGGGACAGGTCCAAATAAATCCATGTGAAGCAGTTGTAAGCAGCGGTTCGTTGAAGATGCGGTTTTGCTTGGAAATGACTGTTTGGGCTGCTTACCAAGCTGGCATGCTTTACATTTCTTATCATGATGGTCAGCCACTTTGGGTAGTCCTTTGACAAGACCATCCCTTTGCAGTTTTGCTAGATACTTGAAGTTCAAGTGGCTGAGCCGCTTATGCCATAACCAGCTGCTTTCACTAACATTTTTGGCTACAAAACAGAGGTCAGCAATAGAAACAACATTACTCAAATCTATCATATATACATCACCTGTTCTGTTGCCAGTCAGTAGAGTAACTCCGGAAGTTGCATCTTTGATGAAACAATTAGTTGAAGTAAAGTTGCAGTTCATTCCTTTGTCACAAAACTGAGATATGGAGAGAAGGTTGTGCTTGAGTCCTTCTACTAGTGACACATTTTCAATGGTCACCTTTCCACGTTTGATTGCCCCATATCCTATTGTTTCTCCTTTCTTGTTATTTCCAAACACTACTGGGGGGCCTCTCATACTGATGAAATCACAAAGAAGTTCATTATCTCCGGTCATGTGTCGTGAGCAACCACTATCCAAGTACCAAAGATCCTTATTCTTCTTTGCGGTTCCAGCCATAAAGCATAAGATCTGAAAAATAAACATTAAAGATTTTGGTCCCCCTTATTCTTTTGGGTCCTAGGGTTAGCAGCTTTTTGGGACCCACACCTGTTTGACCTTAGGATTTTTACGTCCCTTGGCATTGGATGTCAACCTTAAAAGACAATGACCAGCACCATGACCATAATCAGCACAAATAGCACAATGAATAAATCCAGGTTTTGGTTGCGGTTTTACAAACCCTTTACTGACCTTCGGTTTCTCATGTTTTACTGGGTCAGCGGTTTTGGCTTTAACAAAGATTACCTTCTTGAGCTCAACCTTCCTCTTAGGTGCGGCTTTAAGGAAAATGATAGGAATTTCCTTAAACCGACTAGGAGCGGTTTCATCACTCAATACTTCCTTGGTTGCCTCAGTCGCTATGGATTTCTCTTTCCACTTTGAATCTCTCCCAGTCTGGTTTTTAGGAAACTCAAAGAAATAATTTTGCCTTTTAATTTCTTGTTTTGAGCCCTTTTTACCGGCATGATTAACCTTAGGAATTTCTTTGGTTTGTTCAGTAGGTTTCACACCACCTTCGGCACAGAGACAAGGACACTTACACCCATCATCGGTTTTAAACCCCAATCCACTTTTATCCGAAGTAGGAATTTGTGAATTTAGGATTTGTTCCACGGTGACACCAGACTTAGTCCATACATCGGTCACTTTTTGAAGGTCATCCCTTTGTACGGTAAGCTCATGGATTTGGGTGAGAAGTACCTCGGTTCTGTCCTTCAGATAGCGGTTTTCATCCACAATAGTAGATATCCCAGCAATTTGGAGCTTGAGGTTTTCAATTTCCTCCTTGTGGGATTTACATACACGTTGGGATTCTTCAAGTTCCGCAGCCATTAGTTTATATGCCTTTTTAAGCACAGTGTGTTGTTGACATATAATATTAGCACGTTCTAGTACCTCGTCATCATGACTTTGGTCTGTTTGAACCTCAGGAGTGTAGTTTGGTGTTGTAGGAGCTTTGCTTAATCTAGCCTCAGGAGTCTTAGGTGAAACTGACTTCATTTGTTGATTTGGCAGTGGAAGGCTTTCGTCAATTTCAATTCTTTCTTCAAATCCCATGAGGCAGAGATTTGCAGTTTCTTCATCATCACTTTCATCTGAGTCTGAACCCATCCATGTCAGCGGTTGATCTCCTTGGTCAGCTACCATTCCTCTTCTTTTCACGAACTTCTTGTTGAATGGATTCTTTGCTGGCGCGGCTTCATAACACGGTTTGGGACAACTTGAAGCAAAATGACCTGGCTGTCTGCAGTTATAACAGACCAAGTCATCCCTTGTCTTGGGATCTTCAGTTTTGTTGAATCTGGTTGAAGGGACAAACTTTGCTGGGTTTTGGATGGAAATTGAGATCTATTGTTTTTCCTGAACTTGGTGTATTTCTTCACATACAAAGCAAATTCTTCATCATCCATTTCATTAAAATCAACTTGAGTAGAACTTGAGGATTGTGATCCTACACTCTGAGCATAAGAACTTGAGGAGGAGTGTAAGGTTGATGAGACTGCTGATAAGATTGATAAGGTTGAGGATATGGTTGATGTGATTGAGGATATGATTGGTGAGACTGCTGGTAATACTCAGGAGGTGCGGTTTGAGGATTAAATCTAGGAGCATTTTGGTCAGGAGGAGTGGTTTGCAAGTGGAGGTGAGGAGCGGTTTGATGATGGTCTGGATTGTAGATGGGAGATGAGGTATTATTGAATGCAGCTAGAGAGAGTGTCTTAAATCTGCTTTCGGTTTCATGGACCTCTTCAAGCTTGAATTCAAAAACCTTCAGCATGGCATACAAGTGTCGAAGATCAAGAGCTTCCAAGTCCTTGTTGCCTTCAATGTTAGTAGTTTTGATTAGCCATTTGCTACCAAGTGCTTGCATGAATCTCATGTTCAAATCTGTATTAGAATAGACATGTCCAAGAGAAAAACACACATTAACAATATCAATAAACCTCTCATAGCATTGTCTAAGAGATTCCTTAGGATCTTTAACAAAATAGTCAAAGAGTCTTCTCTGTTGATAGAGGCGGTTCTTCTTGGTATCTGAATCTCCTTCCAGAAAGTCAACTATAGCATCCCAGGTAGCCTTTACGGTTTTGCAGTGAAGCACCTTAGAATGAGTCCTCAAGTCAATAGCTGACACTAGCATGGACATAGCTCTTCCATCAAAATCCACATTGATGCGGTCTGCATCAGTCCATTCACTTTCTAACTTCTTAACTTCAGCTTCTTCTCCTGCGGTTCCTGCACGTGGATTAGCTTTCATAGGAACATATGGTCCATCAGTAACCGCGGTCCACAGTCTATGATCACATGAAATCATGTATTTCATCATCCTATCTTTCCAAAAGATAAAACTATATTCATCCAGAATCGGTAAGTGATTCGAATTGGATGTTTGCATCATATGGGTGTTTGTGTTTGCCATTGGATCAGCACCCAAGCGGTTAAGCTTGTAAAAACAAGTTTGATGGATATGCTCTGATACCACTTGTTGGTCCCAGAGGGCAACAAGGGTATAGAAACCGCTAGAGGGGGGTGAATAGCGGTCCAAAACTTTTTCAAAAATACCTTAAAATCAACCGAGTACTTATAAGTTTGGCCAACTGCGGTTCAAAGCACAAGAACCGAACTGATAAAATGCACAGCGGAGTTTGCGGTTTGGCCAAATAGGTTAGTTAAAGAGTTGGGAGGTTTGACTCAAGTTGAGAAAACACTATGATGCAACTGAATAGTTAAACTTAAAGTTCAAAGGAAAACACAATTCATCTTTCAAGTCATTTCGTATATGGAGACAAGTTAAAATACCACAAACAAGAAAGATAAATATCACGACAGAAAATAAAGATCAAACACACAAATTGAAGAGGTTCGTTCTTAAATGAACTACGTCCTCTACCTAGATGGTTAGTCTAGGATTTTCTAATAGCTACTAGACTTGTATTAATTTAGAGGAGGTTTTACAAGATGAATCTAAACTCTAAACAATAAGTCTAACCTAAGCTATAATAACAACCGGTTTTTTCGAAGTATATAATCTATGTGATCATATAAATCGGGTGTGTGTGTGAAAAGAAATCAATGCTCTAAGTATCTAAATGATGGTTGAGCAAATGGAGTCTTTTGGTGTAAAGGCTAAGTATGAAAGGTTGTTAGGCTTGAAGCTTTGATGAAGAAAACTGGGTTTGCTATGGAGATGTTTGAAGATATGAATATCTGGGTTTGAATCTTCAAAGCAAACTTGAACACTTGAGAATGAATCTCTTGAAGCTCAGCAACCTTCATTGTTGAATAATGGAGGCTATTTATAGGCAGAGCACCTTGTGACCGTTGGTAAAGATTTGAATCAAATCTGAAGGGTACAGTGCTGTCGAAATCCCATTGGTTGAGCTGTCATTTTCGTCCTGGTTTTGTCTTGTAGTCCTAGGTAGTTGTTGCACCACTACCTGACATTTGTCCTTTGTTGCAGAAAGGACTAACGGTAAACAATTCAAACTGATAGACAAACCGACATTCCTTGCAGAAACTCCAAGTTAACTTAGAGTTATTTTGACATGACATAACAACATCCTTTACGGTTAAAAAGGGAATGTTTGTCTAAGGAATAAATGACATATCTTTAATTCTTCAATAACGCTCTGCGATTTCACCAAGCGTAGGGGCAGTATGAAGAAATGATCTTGATGAGCGGTTTCATCAAACATGCAAAATGCAGTTTGATGAAAACTGAAGGACTCCATGCTGGCGATCTCAAGATGACGGCTTGAAGCACTAAACCGCTAATGATACAACCGAACTATACTCAGCCTAGACAATCAAAAATCTAGAAATTGACTTAACTAAAAATTGAAGTAGAACTTCATTACATGCGATCCTAAAGTCCATAAAAAGACACGTGGCATGGATCAATCAAATATAAGGGTGTGTGTACAAACAATGAATCCTAACATCCCTTTTGAGTCAAATAGAAATTTTCCAATCCGTTTAACATTATGAGCAATTTATAATCAACACAATGAGCAAGCATGAACGAGCTATTTACAAAAGCAATCAAGCAAGAATCGTATGAACAAAGCCAAAACTTGCATGTACAACAAATGTGCACAACCAAAGAATCTTTGAAATCAACATTTTCAAGAAGAACAAATCTTTGAAAATCATCTTGCAAAACAAGTTGTGTACAACAAAGAATTCAAAAAATCTTTTACAAAATGGGTTATGCACAAGGAGGTTTTTGAAAATCCAAATTTATGTCCAAAAGTTTGTGCATGGCCAAGCTTCAAAAACCAAGTTTTGGCTAGAAAAGAGGAAGGTAATGTGCACAACCAAGCAGTAAATGGAACCTGGAAAGCAGAAGCCAAGGGACACAGAATGTTCCTGCCTGCACAAAATTGTTAAATTTTGGAACATTCTGTTCCCTGCCCACATAGCCGTACGGCTATAGAATGCTGGCAATTATTTTTTGGCAGTTTTTCATCTTCTGATCATCAAGCCCCAGTTTATTGCACATCCAGGACAGTTTCCACTCCAGAAAGTTCAAACAGAAACTCAGCACAACCAAAACAAGCACAAAAGTTAAAGGAAACGGGGGACGGGAGTTTGACCCACACAAAAGTGTCCTCAAAGCTTCTAAAAAGAGGTTTGCAAACACTTTTCTCCCCAGCGGAGTCTCCACTGTAAGGATCCCGCCCGCGCGCGCGGAAACGCGACGGGTTTTGGGGGCGAAATGCCAAACACGGTTAACACGCCAAAGATAACGGAGTCGCCACTTTCGTTAATTATTTAACCAACAAAAGAAAAGGTTAGAGATTCTCTTAGTTTAGAGGTCAGGTTACGTCTTGGGAAGAGTTTCACGTCACCCAAGCAGCCTCGGGCAAAGCGAGTCTCCATTGTGTTAGTTAACGAAAGTGCATGTGTGTGTGTGTATTTTAAAAAGGGAGAAACTGACTACTTAGAAAATCCAGTTAGTTATTAAAAGAAAGGGTTTTTTTGCAAAAATTTTGGTCAGAAGAGGAGAAAAATGGAAGATGCCCTCCCTGGCCAAGTAGCCGTACGGATGGGGAGGGCTCCCCATGGCATTTTACAGTTTATCAGAAAGAAGTCCAGTTTCAGTCAAAACAGAGGATCTTTGCTGAAACTGGACTGGAATGTTGATTTCCAGTTTATGATTAACAACAAAACCTTGAAGAGTTCTTCCTATGCACCTTGATCATCAAAGGAGCCCCAAAAACAAAGATTTGGTGTGATTAAAGGCAATCATTGGAGAAATTATGAAAGTTGATGAACATGACATTCAAACCAAAATGACCATTGGTGGATAAAGATTGCAAACTTCACCACCAAAATGGACTTTATACACAAGATTAAACCTTAGGGACACAAATATAACATAAAGGATCAAATCTTTATAATCCCATATTTGGTGATTTATGGCTAGGCCATGGTTGGGATGATAAAGATTGAAACCTTTATCCCCCAATCATGATTCTTATGGCCAAACAAGAATAACATCAACATGAAATGACAAATCATGATCATCCTAGGTTTTATCCCATAAAAAACACTAGGTGTGAAGGGCACTGTTGGGTATGCTTATTATAAAACACTCCTATTACCTTAATTTGATTGATCCCATAACCTTATTTTACTCTTTGTGGACTTTAGGATATATTGTAAGAAGTACTTGTACTTCATTTAGAATAGCCCACTTTATAGTTGAATAGGCTTAGCTGATTAGGACCCTCAATTTTTCTAAGTCTGGAGATATGAGGTAAGCCCTTGCCTACCGCATGAAGCCTACCGCATAACCAGGGTGCCGCCATGACTATGCTTGCCGCGGATAACCTTGCCGTATGGTACCAACCTACCACGTGAATCTCTACCGCATGGAACCATGGTTGAAGAAACTCAAGTTGGTTCAAACTTAACCATGGTCACACTTGTGTCCTTACCTTGGTTAGTTTAGAACGTTGAAAATTCAAATTTCAAATTTGAATACAACTGTCATCATAGAACAGTTGGACCACCATGACTCTGCAACAAAAGGACAACTCAGACTGAGCTCCAATTAGATTTCAAACAACTCATTGTCCTTCAACTTGGTCCCCAAGTATTTCCAACGGCTAGTTCTCATTCAAGGCTATAAATAGTCCTTGTGTTCTTCATTGAACTTACGCTGAGATTCTAAGAGAGAATTGCTGTTGAAATTCTTGGTGATTGAAGATCATACTCAAGATTTCCAGAATCCTTCGAATCATCAAGCACTCAACCTTCAAGTCTTCAACAAGTCTCCAGCAACCTTCAAAGATCAAATCTCAAGCCTCATCACACAAGATTCATTACGCTCTACAATCATATAGATTCCAAAGAGCTCTTGATTCTTAACACACACTCACCCCGATTGATCAATCACATAGATTGAATCATTAGGGATACACTGGTCTAAGTCTAGGATTGTTCTTCATAGAAATAGGTGTTGATTTAAATACTCATCTCTGTAATCTGTACTCAAGTGAATCAATATATACCTCATTCAAAATCCATACTGACCATCTTGGTAAAGGACGTAGATCTTTTAACAGATCGAAACCTTTCCAAATCATTGTGTTCTTTTACTTACTGCTCTTTACATTTCTGCAAATTTTCTTTAAGTCTTGTTCATCTTGTTCTTATTGTTCTTCACTTGTTCATATTAATCTTGTTTGTTTTTATAGTGTTTGATCTTTCAGATTTAGAACAATTGTGAATTGTGTGTTTGTCTACATCATTGCCTAAGTTAAAATCTGACTAACTTATCATTTGCCAAAAATCTCTAAGACACAAGTTTTCAATCTCTCAACCTACCTCACTCTTACCTACCGCATTATACATCTACCGCACCACTATCTACCGCGTCCTAACCTACCGCAAATTTAACCTACCGCATTTAACTTATCAAAAACAACTCTTAGCTGTTTCAACACGAAAACTTTCGCTGTGCATTTTATACTTGATCGCGTGGTCTTCATCTACGCAAAGTTCAAGTATAAGCATAAGGTTGAATTTGAAAAAGGGTTGATATTTTAATAGGCTATTTCACCTCCCCCCCCCTCTAGCCTCTTTTCATACCCTTGTTGGTCTCTGGGACCAACAATTGGTATCAGAGCTAACACCTTCATAAAACTCCTGTTTTTCAAGCTTAACAGCTTGGGGTCCGATTCAAAATGGCAAGTCAGAAAACTATGCAACGGTTAACTTCACTCACGTTCCATGCGTTCGACAAAGATAATTTTGACGTATGGAAGCACAGCATTCTAACTCAGTTCGACTCCATGGACGAGTAACTTGGTGATTGTCTTACCATTGACCATACATCCCAATGAAAGCTAATCCGGATCCAGAAACCAATGGTGCAAATCCGACTCTCAAGAAACCAAAAGCTGAATGGACCGATGAGAAAAGAGATTGGTTGGAATGGATGTGAAAGCAAAAAGCATACTTCTAAGTACCTTGAGCACGTCACAAGCGTCGACAGATCATGGAATGTTCTACTGCAAAAATATTTAGGATGCAATTGAAGATTACATCGAAGGAGATCAAGCTTGCAAGGAAAGCAAAAAGTTTGCAATTCAAAGAAGATTCAACAACTTGCTAAGATCCCGGTGAATCACTAAGAGCCTTATGATCGTTATTGTGAGATCGTGAGTACTTATACAGCACTAGGAAAGAAGCTTACCAAGAAAGAATCATGTTAATTTTCTTGCTGCTCTTGGTTCTCTAATATCTTCATAAAGGAAACACTCTTGAAGATACCAAGCTTCTAGATGATATTCACTCAGAAGCCTCTATGCCAACTCAAAGTTTTTGATATCAAGCTCCATAACATTGAAGAAATGGAAAGGAGAAAAACTAAGAGTTTATCGCTGGTTTGCTAAAAGGAAGAAGTGATCGAGGAGAAGATCCAAAAATCTCCACATCAGAATGCTTGATATGGATGATGATGATTTTGCTATGTTCGTGAAAAGATTCCAAAAGTTCAGAAAGACAGCAAGACCCGGATCAAACAAGCAAAGCTCCAACAAGGTTTTCAAGGAGCAGCCCTTCAAAGAAGAAAGAGAACTTCAACTTTTCCAAGAAGAAAGAAGATCTTGTTTGTTTTAATTGCAGGAAACCGGGTCACTTCGCATCAGAATGTCCAATTCCCAAGTATGAGTATATGAGAGAAAAGTAACTTTACTCCAAGGTATTCAAAGCAAAAGGGAATGATGGTTGAAGAAGACTCTACCTCAAAGAGTTAGCTACTTGGATAGAGTCAAACTCTGATGAAGGCGATGAGGATTCTGAAGAAGGTCACATCTGTTTGGTCGTTCAGTCTGATGATGAGGATGATAATGAAAGTCGTCTCTCACCAAATGCAAACCTAAACGGATATGTTATACGGCCGATGAACTTGCTGAAAAAGGATTCCTAACTCTGGTTCAAAAGAATGGCGATCTTCTATTTTCAGATGTGATTGTGAGTGCAGCAAAGAAAGCTCTACTAAATCCCAAAGTGAAGGATGTTCTGTCTACCATACATCAAGTCAAGTTTGACATTTCCCTCGATGGAACAAGAGAAGATGTTCATGAAAGCTGAACAGGTAATTAGAAAGTTTTATGGCATGAAGGAAGCTTTAGCACTTTCAACTGAAGAAATTTCCCAGCTTAAACGGAGAAATCTCTACTAAGATCTGAACTCACCCTCCTAAAGAGCAGATCAAGAGCACGACTCCTCTTACTGATCGAAACCGTTTCTTAGAAAAACAAAATGCTATATTTAAAGTTTAAAACGATGAATTGGTTGCTGAGATAAATGACCTTAAAAGGATTACTAATGAGTGGACCAATTACCGTATCACTATGGAACAAATCTTAGATTCCCAAAAGCCTAGTAGCGATAAGGAAGGCTTAGGATTTTTCAAACTAGTGACAACTTAAATGTGCATCTGTTGTGAAAGAGATGAGAAATTTACCCAGCAAACTTTGGAAGGGTCGAAGGCTAAACATCATGTTTCAAAGGGGAGTAGGACAAGAACCAATGAAGAAACTAGAGTCAACTATGTCTACCCTAAGAAACAAACTGGCAAGGCAAAGTTGAAAGGTATTGCCATGGATGAACTACCGCAGAGGCTTCCTCTAGCAAGGTAGATGGTGCTCCCTACCGTGTGATCTTGCCGCGAGGTCAATCGACCGCATCAAGGAAGATGGCGACCGCATGGAAGCCATCGACCGCAAGTGGCGGCAAGGCAGAAAAATTCAAGAGGATGAATTTTGTTAAGGAGCTCATCCATACCAGTAATAATGTTGTGCTTAAGACCTCAACGAAGTTTATAAACCCTCAGTTGGGTGGCTTCCACCATTGTTCCGTGTGTGATGATTATGGTCACAAGGCTGCTGAATGTATTTTAAGATTCACACCAAATCCCAGAAGGCTTAAACCCCCTTCTGTGAGGCAAGTGTGGGTTGTTAAAAGTTGCTAACCCTTGGACACAAAGAATAAAAGGGGACCTCGTTCTTAAATGTTTATTTTATAGGTTCTCTACTTAATGTCTGGACATTCCAAGGATAAATCAAGTTTATGGTATCTCGATAGTGGCTGTTCAAGGCACATGACCGGAGATATCAACTTATTGGAAGATGTCCGTGAAGAGAAAGGTTCATCAGTAACCTTCGGAGATAATAACAAAGGAAAGACTGTAGGATATGGAGCTATTCGTAAAGGAAAAATCACCATTCAAGAAGTCTCTCTCTTTATGGACTACAACACAATCTACTCTCAATATCTCAGTTCTGCGACAAAGGATTGCAATGCCACTTTACCTCAAATTTCTGTCTCATCAAGGGAGCATATCCGGCGTCACTTTGCTCAAAGGGATTCGTTAAGAAAAATGTTATGTTGTTGATTTTAATTCATCTTGCATTTCTTCCAATCTCTGTTTGTAGCAAAGAATGTTAGTGAGAATAGTTGGCTGTGGCATAAAAGACTAAGTCACTTAAACTTTAAGTATCTCTCCAAGATTGGTAGAGAAAATCTAGTTCGTGGTCTACCCAAAGTAGCTGATCACCACGATGAGAAGTGCACAGCATGTCAACTAGGCAAACAACCAAAAGTGTCTTTCTCCAGCAAGACGACACCTTCAACTTCTAGATGTTTTTGCAATTACTACATATGGACTTGTTTGGACCTGTTACTATCGCAAGTATTGGAGGAAATAGATATACCTTAGTTGTGGTAGATGACTACTCAAGATATACGTGGGTCGGGATGATGAGCTCCAAAGATGATTGTTATGACATTTTGACCGCACTCTTTAGACAGCTCCAAACACAAAAAGAAGAAGACATCGTAGTGTTCGATTTGACACGGTATAGAATTCAAGAACAACGATGTGCTCAATACTGTGATGATCATGGTATTGACCACAACTTCTCTGCTGCTGGAGTTCCACAACAAAATGGTGTAGTGTAAAGAAAGAATAGAACGTTGATAGAGGCCGAAAAGACAATGATTGCTGAAGCAAAGCTACCTCAATATTTTTTGGCTGAAGCCGTCAACACAGCATGCTTCACTCAGCATAGATCCCTCATCAATAAGACAACAACAAAAACTCCCTATGAACTTTGGAGAGGAAGAACCCCCAACCACATAGCATACTTCAAGATATTTGGATGCAAATGCTTCATACTCTACAACGGTAAAGAAACATCGAGGTAAATTTGCTCCTAAGGCCGATGAAGGTATATTTATTGGGTATGCTAAACACTCAAAAGCTTTTCGTGTATTTAATAAAACCACTCTTAAGATAGTAGAATCTGTCCATGTTACGTTTGATGAACATTCTCTCCTTGAGCCACATATGGCTCAAATGTTGCTGATGATTTTGTTGAGATAAATGAGACAGGTACAACTCAACCGCAAAATCAATCAACTCAAGAAAACCCATACCTCAACGCACCTCCATCTACCATATGAAGCACCAGAAGCTACCTCATCTGCTGCTACCTCAAATGGAGTTGAAGTTGAAACACCCATAAATGTTGAAGACCTACCCTCAAATCACTTATGATTGGGCTAGCTCAAATGATGTACCATAGAAGATTTACAACCACCATCACAACTCAACCAGACATACCTCAAGAAGTTCGTGAGGTCAGAGATCACCCAATTCAGAATATCATTGGTGATTTGCATTCGGGTGTTAGAACAAGAAGATCAAACTATGATGCTCTAACCGCATTCGTATCTCAAGTTGAACCCAAGAAAGTTGATGAAGCACTCCAAG